>JXCR01136149.1:205858-227977 GCA_002079205.1 Phalaenopsis hybrid cultivar | reverse complement strand
ATATTTAATTGGGCCAATTGACATGTCTAACCTAGTCCAAATACAAGATTCGATCATATGCACCTTCTTGGACTTATGGCCAAATCCAAACCAATTGAGCTTGGTATGGTCAAATGAGTCTTACCTTAACTCATCCTAGACTCTAGAGTTGAGTTTTAAACCAGATACCAACCCATGGTTAAGCTTGATATTTATCTCATGGGTAAATTTTTTTTTTTAACNATATACACGAGATATTTAAAATTTTCACACTTTTTAATGTTTTGATCACCCACAGTTATAACTCTGCCACAGCTACTACTATTACCAAAATTACATTTCATGTATTTAGCTTTAGATCTACTCAAATGAAGGTCTTTAGACAGCAATTTAAACCTCAATAATTCGAGTTTTTTCCCAGAACTTTTTCTCTAGTCTTATCCACAAGAAGGATATCGTCAGCGAAAAATGTACACCAAGGTACATACTCTTGTAATTTTTTAATAAGAGCATCCATAACTAAAGTAAAAAGATATTGGCATAAAGCCAGTCTCTGATGTAATCCAATTGAATTAGAAAAATGCTCAGTTTATCCTCCTTTTGTTCTAACAATAGTATCAGCTCTAGTATACTTGTCTTTAATGGCTTGAATATAAGTTATATCAATATCTTTCTTTTCTGGAGCTCCTTAAAAGACTTCATTTGGAACTTCATCATAAACTTTTTCCAAGTCAATAAAAATCATATGTAGAACCTTTTTGCTCTCTCTATACTTCTCTATTAAATCTCTCAATAAATGTATAGCTTCTATAGTCGACCTGTCGGGCATAAATCCAAACTTATTATAAAAAAACTTTGTATCATTTATTAACTCATGTTCAATTATCATCTAACATCACTTAAAATACGACACATCAATTTAATTTCGGGTTAGGGTCAAGGTTTGTACACAATAGTTAATCTTATCATACATTGACTCATACTCAGTTTTCTCTTTATCTTCTGAAGAGATCTTGAATCGAGGTTTCCTTTACTTTTCGTATTGCATTCTTCGCGGTCTCTTCATCCTGGGAACTCTAATCTAAGTCAATGTTGATAGTTGAATTTATCTATTAAAAAATCCTGCTAACTCTTCCTCGCCCTCTTCCTGATGCGGGTGGATTTAGTGTGTTAATTTTGCAAATATATTTTAATATTACAAAATACACACTGCAGATACAATAACAAATATACAAATTAATCCCAACAAAATAACTTTAGTTAAAATAGTTTTATCTTTTAAAAATCCTTAAAATGCCAAATCCCTTTTAAAAATAACGAAAATATATGTAATAAAAGACTCTAATGGAGTGCTAGATATCAATCCCACAGGAAAGTTGGAAAAGCCTATAAATAAGTCCTTAAGATTATAATATAAAGTGCAATTTTTAAAATTACACAATAAGTAAAGTGCAAAGTTTGAACATTAAGTAACAAGTGAATGCTAATTGAAATACAGTTGAAAGACAAAGTTCACTAAACTAGATGCTAAACTTTCAAAAGTAAACTTACGAAAATTAAACAAAGTTTTTGTGACGAAAAGTTTAAATTTAAGAAAGCATCATTCCCCTTTACAATGAGTATATGAATTGTGAAGAAATTAAAATCATTTGAAAATATATATAAAAACTGTTTTGTACCAAATAAGAGCAATCATATTTTTTACCCTCTTCCGAGTGCATAATGAACATTAACTAATCAAGAGTTTGGTCCCTAATTCCGTTGTTAGGATGAGAGGATATCGACTGCCACTCTAGAGCTCCTACTTCTCTCTCACCTGAGGGCTAACAATCTCGCATCAGTTTCCAATCAACTAGGCAAAATTGGAAGTTTTAATCTGTCACATTAAAATCTCTAATTTTGTATCCAACAAAGTATATTTCCTTATTTATCTACACCCAACTCCTTGGATGAAGTACTCTCTCATGAAATCAAATGTGATTCTCCCCAAATTGTAGAAATCAAAGCCCTTTTAGAACATATGTTTATCAACACATTTTAACAATTCAATTGATCAGATCGAAAACTAAATGAAGATCCGAGTTCAAATCATCATAAATTATTGACATTTAAAATCATATAAAACAAAATTAATTTTTCAAAAAAACATATCTCAAAGTAAAGAGAAGTATAAAAAAGACTACTCAGAATTCATGAGAAGGATACGACAAAATATGGATTTCATATATAAAAACAAGTTTACAAAACAAAAGAAATAAAAGACACAACTTATCTCATAGTCATTCCCAAGCAAATCCCTAAAAGTTATCTCCAAGCATTTCTCTCTTTACAAGCACGCTTCCAAAGTGTCTAGATGCATTTAATTACTCCAATGTGTGTTTAGAAGAAGTGTCCATTTAAAAATTCACGCAAAATTCGTCTTGAACCGCCTTAATTTACAAAAAGTCATCTCTAGCGCATCTAGTGTCAAATATGGTGCATCCTGCGCCAACTATTTGTCAAATGGCGCCTCTGACACCAATCTAGCTCATCATGTGCCAGTTTGCTAAAGAGAGCGTTGTTTTAGGTTTTGGCGCATTTGGCGCATCTAGCGTCAGTTTGGGGCATCATATGCCATTCTGACGCATCTTGCGCCAAAATTCAAAAATTCACTATTTTTGCTCCAAATTTCTTCTATACTTTAGTTTAATAAATAAAATAGTAAAATTTAAGAAAATCCTATAATAACTTAGATTTAAGATCTAAGTCTAAGAGTACTTAGTAGTCAATTTTAAGATTTCAGAATTTCTATTCATTTCAAGAAGAATTGCAATTTGTCATATCAAGGATATTTAAAATATTCATATGAAAAAAAATTTCATAAAAAACTTTACTAATAATGCTACTAATATTCCAATATTAGTTTAGAAAATGTAATAAAATTTTTTCTTTAAGTTGATTCAAGTGAAGCCAATTTTTTATTAGGCATCTCCTCAGGCTTCTCCTCACTTATTTTTCTTTTCTTTTTTTTTCTACTCTTTCTTTATTTTTTTCTTCTAGGATATTTTCATTCATTTCATTTCTTTTTCAATTTCAAGTGAANTTAGTTTCGAAGGCAACGTAAAACTAGAAGACACTTTTGTTGAATTAATATAATTGCCTATTGGGTGGTGTTCTCTGTGGATTCAAAAAATGGTTCAACATGGATTTGTGCTTACACATTTCTCAAAAGATATGTTGCACCTCTTCAAGGAATTATGGAACAAGAAAAATTGAACTTTCAAGTTGAATGAAGGTGTTTGGTTCGGCACTGTAGTGTTGGTCGATGACACAGAATTTTGCATGGTTGTTATTAGTGGATCGAAAGAAAGCTACCTCAAGGTCAAAGATGACTCTGAAGACTCTCTGATAGAGGTTGCTCTGTTGGAATTCAAAGAAGCAATCAAATCAACAATCAATTAATTAAAAGAGATTAATTTAGGGACTAAAAATGAACCTACACCCACTTTTATCAGTTCTCTATTAAGTAAAAAGGAGTCCGCCAAATTGATCATGTTATTATCAAAATTTAGAGATTGCTTTGCAAGGAATTACGATGAGATGTCTGATTTAGCACCGGAGGTAGTGTTTCAAAGACTTGGAGAAGACCTGACTATCACCTCGGTCAAACAAGTGCTCTCGAGAATGCATCTTGAGATCGAGCAACAAGTCACAACTGAGATTAAGAAATTGATAGACGCTAAATTTGTAAGAGAAGAATAATATCCAACGTGGTTAGTCAATGAAGTACCAACCAAAAATTAGAATGGATAAATTCGAGTCTGCGTCAATTTCAGAGTCTTGAATAAAGCTTGCTCAAAGGATGAGTTTCCATTCTTAATCCTGAAATTAATGGTAGACAACGTCTCATCTCATGTAATCTTGTCATTTATGTATGGATCATTCATGTAAAACCAATTTAAGGTGATAAAAAAGATGTAACATTTACGGCTTTCAGAACGTCAATTCGAATATGCTACTAAATAGTGATGTCGTTTGGATTAAAGAACACTGGTGACCTCATCCATAAATAAGTCGAGTGATATGTGAATGATTTGTTCATTAAGAGTAAACAAAGGGAAGACCACCTGTATAATTTGAGGATTGTCTTTGATTGATTGCGACAATTCGATCTTAAAATAAATTACTTATTGTGTGCTTTCAATGTCACCTTCGAAAAGTTTTTTAAGATTTGTTGTTCATCACAAAGGAATTGAAATCAATCCTGAAAAATTCAAAATATCTTGGAAATGTCGTCCCCCAAAACCTTGAAATAATTACAATCCTTTTCAAGAAATTGACATACCTAAAATGCTTTATTTTTAATTTGTCGGGATGGTATCAGCCCTTTTCCGTGTTGACCAAAAAGAATGCCAAGTTTAATTTGAATGAGAAATGTCAACATGCCTTTGAACGTATCAAACAATTCCTAATGATACCTCCCGTATGAGCAACCCCAGTCTCGGGTAGACCTCTGATACTCTATATCGCGGCTTCAAACGCTCTTTCGAATCCCTGTTACCTTAAGTTAATGACGAGGGTAAAGAAAACACCCTCTACTATATGTCATCTTCTAACTCCGGCAGAGGTAAAATATCCTCCTATTGAGAAGCATTGTCTAGCTTTAATCTTCTCCACTCAAAAGCTCAGACAAGCTCTCTCATAAGGTCAACCTTATTTCGAGGTTTAATCCATTACAGTACTTGATGACCCAACCGATGCTTTTTGGAAGGTTAGCAAGGTGGTCAGTGATATTATTGAAATTTGATATTAACTTCCCACCTCTTTGCTCCCTCAAGTTATCAATTTTAGCAGATTTTTTCATGGCACATCCGCTGTCAGCTAACTCTCCCATCAACGATGCCATAAGACCAATTGATGAATGTGGGACATCCCAATGCTCGACATTGACATATGTACTTCGACAGAGCTTAATCAGCACAGAAAGACAAAGATTTATGGACAATAATACNCCCCCAATTCCTCGGTATAGCAAGCCAGGCAAGTTGAATTTTCATTGCCTAAGGCATCAATTGCAATGAAATATTTTTCCCGCATTAGAATAGCTTCAACCAAGTTAGGAATCATTCCTAGATTTATTTTCTTGTGAATTTAAATAGAGACAACAAGCATGTTGTGGAGAGCTACAGAGACGCCAACAATAAGCCTAAACATGGCATTAGAAAAATACAAATTTCTAACTAAAGTTATATTTTTTGAAGGCACTCAAATGTAAGGTCATGCTAGAACTGACACTTCAATATGCATTGAGAATTCAATTTTGAGTTACTTCCAATTGGACTCCAAATTGACTAGAACATATATATAAATTGACTCAAACCTAGCGAGTTCACAAATTTGTAAGGATAGAAATAAAGTGATCAACTCGTTTTGATAGAATTCCAATAAATAAGCTTGAATGCTGGCACAAGAAAATTGTTATGTTCGTAAGCTTCTTACCTAAGTCAAGAAGCATCGGGGAGGTGAAGTAAGAAGTGACAATAAATCATCACCCAAAATGGCATTAACCTCTCTTCATTTTGTGAACTTACTAGGGTTATAGTTTAGAAATTCTATGAAGAAGTTTGTCACCTAAATTATTTGTATACAAAGTTAAGCGGGCCTGACGGGGTAATTCAAAGACGACGAAACAAATCAAGTGTTTCAAAAGCTAATATCTGTACCTTTTCATAGAACATCTGTCACTATTAGATATTTGAGGCTAAAAGAATGAGCAATTTATATATGTTAATTTAAATAACACAATGTGTTTATTCAAGAGAATGAATGATTTTTAAAGACATTGTTGTTTAAAGATGCTAGTTGATTGAAGAATTGACATACGCTACACATCAGATATTAAAAATATTTTCAATTTGTTGAATTTTTCCAGCTCAAGAGAATGAAGGATTTTTGCAAAGAGGTGAGAGTTCAGCTTATCAATCGAGGATGAAAGAATTCATTTGAGGCTAGTAGAAGGAAAAGGGAGAGTAATCGATAGGTCTGTCTTGATGNGATTCAGGGAGGTCAAAGTCCTTGGAAGTTGGGTGCAAATAAATAGGAAAATATTACTATCGGGAGTACACCTGGAGATTTTAGAGTGACATACTAAAATCCCCAATTCGTTCCTATCGTTTGGGTGCTGATGTGTAGATGTTAGCCCTCAGGTGAGGGGAACGTGGGAGCTCCGAAGTGAGAGCCGGTATCCTCCCAGCCTAGCCGCATAATCAGTAACCAAGCATAGGATTAGTCAATGTTCTTTACGCCTGGACCAAAGATAAATAATAGGTATGCTCTTATTTGACACAATATGATTGAACTAATTCATTTTATCAATTCACTATAATTTCTTGGCAAGGAGAAGGATGCTTTCTTATATATTAAATATCACAATTAAACGTTATTCTCTCTCATTAGTTACTATCCAAAATAATTGCCTATTAGTGACAGATAAGCAACTTGAGTGTTGTTGTAGTTGAAGTATTACTTTTTATTAAATCTTAGTCCGTAGTATTCTATTTCTCCTTATGGGATCGATATCTAGGACTCCAATAGAACCCTATATTACTTGAGCGATACATATACTTGCGTTGACAATCGACTTTAACATTATTGAATATTATATCTATACATCTTATTAAATCATATATATAAAGTCGCAGTCAAGTTTTTGGCATCATTGCTGGAATTTAAATCTTCTAGTAGCGTCATCAAATTCTTGTAATTGTTGATTTACAAAAATGTCGGTCATCACACTAAGATTATGAGGTTTTGGCTGAAATACTAACCCCAGAACTTTTTTCTTTTTGAAGCTGTTGTAATGGCGTTCCCAACGCTCACTTTCTCGTTCAACCTGCCGACGAGCCGCGATGCTTGCAATGTTACCCCTACAATCAAGTTCGGAGTCAGATTTAAAGATCTCGAGATTCTTCTCAAAAAAGCCCCATTCATCGTGATGAAAGTTGCGACTCTAGAGGTTCAAGAATCATCTGTTGAGTTTAACCTAAGCTGTCCTCAGGACTTCCCTTCTTAAAAGAAGGTCAAGACTAATGCCACTATGGTACCTACCAAGCCTGCTGTTCTCGTTTCCGCTAAGGGAAAAGAGGTTATGATTGTTAAAGACCTGACTGAAGAATTGGTTGTTCTACCATTAGTGTTTGAAATTGGATCAAGTTCGAGGACTGCACCGTTAACCCGAACCCAAAGGAGAAACTTCGGCCGGAAAGTTCTGAGGGCTACTAAAACTCAAACCCCTAAGGAAGTACCTGCTGAAGAAGAGCCTCACCTGGATAAGTCAAGATTACCAGAGACCTATCCACTTCTGCAAGGGAGTATGTTCCATCCCTTACTGGATACCAATGGGTACGGAAGTTTCCAGAAGATCGCGGCTACTTCATTGTCACTTCATGGACATGATGGGACGAGGAAGAAGCTCTCTCCTATCACCCAAGTCAGTTCAATTTTCCAAAAATTAGCTATCAAAGAAGGATGTTCAGCTGGCGAGTTACTCAAATGAGTGGGACGTGCAGTATCCCCTCACATGAAGAAAGAAATTTTAAAGGACGTCAGATCTGTCAGACGCTCTAAGAAATCAACTGAAGCTTTACCTGCTCGCATTCTCGTCTGGTTACGCCTAGGGAGTAGAGTTGATACCACCATTGTTATTACCGATTCTACCATAACTAGACCCTTGGGACATCGACCAGTTAAGTTGCGTCTGGGTCCACAAATTCTACCAACTACCAGACATAAGAATGTTCTTAAAATTCTAACGGAAAAGATGAAGAAATTACCCAGTACCGTATCTGGTCCGCGCCACGAGTAGGATACTTCTCTTCGACATGCCAATGTTCCTACCTGATACACCTAAAATATAGTGTTTTTAGACACATTTTATACCTATTTTTGAGATATTGCACTTTAATGGAATGTATTTTTATGTTTTATTGCAGATACATGTAAAAAGAGTGAAAAAATGCTTAAAGGAGTGAAAAAGGATCAAATTTGGAGCAAAAATATTAAAAATGTGCAAAAGAGTTTTCGCACCTAAGCGCCAGATCCGACGCTTAAGTGCCGGTTAAATAGAAAATGCCACACCTAAGCATTAGAGGACCTGCGCTTAAGCGCTAGTGGCAGTTATTGTACTAGTAAATTCAATTTCGTTTAATTTTAAAGAGGTTTTTAAAGCACCCATTGACTTAATAGGTGGTTATAACCACCATGGATGAAAATTATCGTGAAAGGATGCATCTATTGGGGAAATACATCGAATCTACACAAATTTTGAAGAGAAACCAATGCACCTTTTGGAAAATTATAAAAGAAAGAAAATTGGGACTTTGAAAGAAGTCCTGAAAGTATTAGAAAGTTATGAAATTTTATAAAAGAAAGAAGAGAGGACTTAGAAAAGAGTCCTGAAAATATTGGAAAGTTTTGAAAGTCCTCATTTGGGGAGTTAGTTTGATAGAGATTTTCAGGCACCACTTTTACTTTTATTTTATCCTTTTTGTTATTTTATTTTGAGTGATTGTAAAGGGAAGAGAATCCAAAGAGACTTCAAGAGTTTGGTGGAGGACTTGAGATAAGTTTTTATCTTTTATTTTAGACTACTTTTGAAGAGTTTGGTGGAGGACTTGAGATAAGTTTTTATCTTTCTGTTTTGAGACTACTTTTGGTTTAATTGAGACTTGTTGTTGGTTTGACAATGTTTTGTTNATGAAATCAAAGCCATACAAACTATAAAAAGTAAATAACTTATCTCTAAATTTCTCTCCAAGAACACTCCTCGAAGTTCCGTTGAATCTCTTCCTATCTTTACAGCACACAAAATTCCTCTTTGAAGTAGCAAGGAGGAAGAAATTTCTCACTTTCCCTCCACTCTTACAATTTCTCAAAGAATTCCTCAGAATTACACGCTCTAGCAAGCTCAAATGGAACCTATCTAACCTCCAGATCTCTAAAAGTCTACTCCTCTTCTCTTCTCCTCCCTCTTCTCCTCTCTTTTTTTGGCCTAAAATGTTCTCTTTAAAGATATGGATGAGTTTTCCCAAGAGTTGCTTACGCACCCCTCCAAAATCCGGTCTTATCCATTGTACAAAATCAGGCCTCCAAAAGTCCTTTTTTCTCCAAATTCGCTCCTTTTTGCATCTTTTTGCTCCATTGACTCTAATTCATCATTCCTGCAATAAAACATTAAAAATACATTTCTTTAAAGTGTAATATCATTAAAAATAGTATAAAAGAGGTATGAAAATCTCAACATATTTTCTTTTGGTCATGCGAGTACTAAAAAATTAATAGAGATCAATCTATAGACTGGGTAAGTCTTTATTTAATTTGTGGAGATTTTAAGATTTTCTAGTAAAAATAGTTTGAAAAAGGAAAGATTTAATTAATATAAGAGCATGCGCAGCACGACCCAATTCGAATCAGTTTGCGAAATAGCAAATCAAATTCAAAAGGAAAAAAGTGAATTTCAGGACCCAGTGCGGGAACAACTTAACAACGCATAATGTCCAGATGGAACTAGTCCACCAACACACCTATTGGGGGAAGATTAAAAGGTCCTTAATGGGCTCCTGAACCTCTCTGTTCAAAGGTGGTTAAACAGATGGTCCTAAAGTCCAAAAATGTTGATCGTGCTTTCCCAAGATAGAAATGGGTAAAGCATGCTAATGGAGAAAGACAGAGAAAACTACTTATAACTCATAGAGAAGATACGACAAAACTTGGAATTTATATATATAAGCAAAGTCCTACAAACTTCAATAAGAAAATACAACTTATCTTTAATTCCTCCCCAAGCAAACTCCTCAAAGTACCTCTGAATCTCTTCTTTTCTTTACAGCACACAGAATTCTCCTTCAAAGCGGCAAGGAGGAAGAAATCTCTCACTTTTCTTCCACTCTTACAATCTCTCGAAGAATTCCTCACAATACTAACCACTCTCCACACTCTAATGGGCACCACAAACAATAAAGAANATTATTTTAGGTTATGATACTAGATGTTAGCCCCCAAGTGGAGGGAATCGAGGGAACTCTAGAGTGAGAGCTATTATCTTCCATGTCTAGCTGGTCTTTAGAACTATTCAAACTTTAAATTAACCAACGTTCTTTATATCTCATTAGTAAAGGTAAAGAATATTATTGCTCCTATTTGGCACAACACAATTTGCATACTTCCACAATAGAATTCTTATACTTATTACTGATTCATAACAAGAAGAAATATATTTTTATATTTAGTGCTTTTATTCTACACAAACTCTAATTATTTTTTAAAATTGTTATTGTTTAATCAAAATATTGAAAATACCAAAAATATTTAAAATTTTGTTACTACAAAAATTATCTTTAGTTTAGATAATTATCTTTTTATTAAAAATAGAAAGTTTGTTATTCAACAGTGCATATTGCATATTCTCCCTGTGCATTAAATATTCCGGTCTTAATCAAAAAGTCTTATATTACTTGATAATGATACGTCTACTCGCGTAGTATCCCAACATATATAAATTAAAATAAAATTTTTATTTTTCTTCAGGATGAAGTTTTTAATTTTGTTGCAAAGTAAGGAAATATAAGTGAAATATAATCTGAATTATTGTTTTACTGTGCATATTAGCAGTATCTAGGGATTAAGTTTTTGGCGTCGTTGCCGGGGAGAAATTGATTTTAAAAGCAAATTTCTATTTTTAGAAAGTCTTATTTAAACTTTAAGTTATCTTATCTTATTTTATTTTATTTTATTTTATTTTATTATATGTTAGTGAATGTGTAGTTCAGGTTTTGAAGAACTAGTGCCCTATGATTCTGAATTGAAAAAATTGTTAGAAAAATCATAAAAACCAAAAAAATTATAAAATTTGAAAAATCCAAAAAAATTAAAAAAATCAAAGACCAAAATAATCAAAATGTTGAAATTCATCAAGAGTTTAGACCTTTAAGAGATTATACCAACCCATTATACCAATTTTACAGATGAACTTCATTGTAGTATTCAAAAACATACTGTAGTGGCTAATTCATTTGAGCTTAAACGTACTATTATTCAAATGGTATCAAATAATCAGTTTGGGGGATCACCAACTGAAGATCCGAATTTATCTTGCCAATTTTCTAGAATTGTGCGCTACATTTAAATACGATGGTGTATCAGATGATGCCATGATTTGAGCTTAAACCTGCTATTATCCAAATGGTATCAAATAATCAGTTTGGGGGATCACAAACTGAAGATCCAAATTTACATCTTGCAATTTTCTAGAATTGTGCGCTACATTTAAATACGATGGTGTATCAAATGATGTCATAAGACTTAGGCTATTTCCTTTCTCATTGAGGGATAAAGCTAAGATGTTGTTGAATTTGTTAACATCTAGATCTATCAGAACTTGGGGTGATTTAGCACAAAAATTCCTTGCTAAATATTTTCCACCAACCTATCAGAACTTGGGGTGATTTAGCACAAAAATTTCTTGCTAAATATTTTCCACCATCAAAAGCTATCAAAACTTGGGGTGATTTAGCACAAAAATTCCTTGCTAAATATTTTCCACCATAAAAAAACTATAAAGCATAGAAATGATATTACATCTTTTAAACAGTTTAAGGGGAATCTATTTATGAAGCATGAGAAAGATTTAAAGAACTCTTAAGAAAGTGTCCACACAATGCAATACCTATTTATGAAGCATGGGAAAGATTAAAAGAACTCTTAAGAAAGTGTCCACACCATGCTATACGAATTCAAACTTTTTATAATGGATTAGTTGGATCTCTTAGATCTATTATTGATGCCGCTGCTGGTTAATGGATTAGTTGGATCTCTTAGATCAATTATCGATGCCGCTGCTGGTGGTTCATTGATGTTAAAATCATTTCATGACGCTTATGCTTTAATTGAAGAAATGACTACCAATAATTTTTAATGGCCTTATGAGAGGGTAAATCCTAAGAAAGTAATCAATATTCATGAAACTGATGCATTTATCATGTTATCAAATCAAGTTGCTGCAATTTCAAGAAAGTTAGACCAATTTGGAATGAATTTTTCTCAACCAATTTTCATGATTGAAGAGAATTCATTAGGCCAAATGGTAGATTCTCAAGCATCAGTAGAAACTTTGAATGCCATAAAAAGAAGCAGAATGACCCATATTCAAATTATTATAACCCAGGTTGGAAGAAACATCCCAACTTTAACAGGAATAACAATTTGGGTGGTAATAATCAGCAATGGGGGAACAACTAAGGAAACCTATTGGGAAACTGTAACAACTTAAGGAATAATAATTATAGATCTATTTATCCTCCAGGTTTCAACAGTAATACACACTTTAAGGAGAAGAAGTTGTCTATAGAAGAAGTGGTGTTACAAATGGGAAGTGAAGTACAAATTCAATGAACTACAATTAGAAATATTGAGAATCAACTTGGGCAAATAGCAAATTCATTAAGGAATAGATCCCAAGAAATACTTCCTAGTAATACTGAATCAAATTCAAAAGACTAGAATAAAGAACAAGTAAAAGCTATTCAACTTAGAAGCAGAAGAGAGTTGGAAGGCCGGGTTCAAAAAGAAATTGAAGTAGAGAGAGAAGAAATTGAAGAATAAAAAGAGGACGCTCTAAAAGATTCTGAAAGACCTATTTCTCTACTAAAAATTAATTTGGAAAAACCACCACCTCCATTTGTTAGCAGAAGTTGGATAAACAATTTTCAAAATTTCTGGAAATATTTAAGAAGCTTACAATTAATATTTCATTTGCTGAAGCCTTAAATCAAATGTCGAGCTATGTAAAGTTTATGAAGGATATTCTCACCAAGAAAAGGAAGTTTGAAGATAATGAGGCTGTTGCACTTAGTGAGGAGTGTAGTGTGATAATTCAGAAGAAGCTTCCTGAAAAGTTTAAAGATCCTGGTTGCTTTACAATTCCATGTGCAATAAAAGACAAATTTTATGGGAAAAACTTATGTGATTTAGGTGCAAGCATTAACCTTATGCCATTATCAATATTTAAAAGATTGGGATTAAGAGAAATAACCCCCTACTACTGTAACTCTGCAGTTAGCAGATCGTTCAATAACATACTCTAAAGGAGTTATAGAAGATGTCCTAGTGAAAGTGGATCAATTTATCTTTCATGTTGATTTCATTGTGCTCGATATGGAGGAAGATAAAGAGATACCTATTATTTTGGGGAGAGCTTTCCTAGCCATAGGAAGAGCAATGATAGATGTGCAGAAAGGGGAATTAACAATGCATGTCAATGATCAAGCTGTTACTTTTAACATTTTAAAATTAATGAAATACCCTGCAAAAGGTAAAGATAATGAATGTTATAGGATGAATGTTATAAGATATATAAGTGAATACCATTTTAGGACAACTTATGAAGAAAAAATTGAAGAAAAATATTTGGAACACGAGCAAGAAGAGGAATTAAATCAATGTAAAGTTCTTTTTAAGGAAAATTCAAACTATGTTCGAGAAAGTTTTAAAGTTTTGGACACGATAGACAAATATAAATCATTTTTTCCATCTATTGAAAAACATCCAGAGCTTGAGTTGAATTTACTTCCTGATCATTTAAAATATGCCTTTTAGGAGATTCCTCCACTTTACTAGTTATAATTTTCTCAAAATTAACGATGGAAGAAGAAGAAGGGTTGATCAAAATTTTAAAAATTTTTAATAAAGCCTTTGGATGGACAATTGTTGATATTAAAGGAACCAATCCTTCAATTTGTATGCATAAAATTCATATGAAAGAGAACTGTAAACCCAGGGCTGATTCGTAAATGAGATTGAATCTTGTTATGAAAGAAGTTGTAAAGAAAGAAATTTTAAAGTGGTTAGATGCTCAAATTATCTACCCTATTTCAGATAGCGCATGGGTTAGTCTAATTCATTGCGTTCCTAAGAAAAGAGGAGTAACTGTAAATGAACATAATGAGTTAATACCTAGTAGACAAGTTATAAGGTGGTGTATCTGCATTGATTATAGCAAATTAAATCTTGCCACTACGAAAGATCATTTTCGATTACCCTTTCTAGATCAAATGCTGGATAGACTAGTTAGACATAAATACTTTTATTTTCTGGATGGATATATTGGTTATCACCAAATTCAAACATCTTCTGAGGATCAAGAGAAAATAATATTTATAAGTCCTTATGGTACTTTTGCTTTTAGAAGAATGTCTTTTGGTTTATGTAATGCCCCTGCTACATTATAAAGATGTATGATGACAATTTTTTGTGATTTAATTGAAAAAGGGATTGAAGTATTCATGGATGACTTTTCAGTGTTTGGAACTTCATTTGACTCATGTTTAAAACATTTATCCAAATTTCTTAAGCTCTGTGAAGAAACAAATTTAGTCCTTAACTGAGGAAAATGCTAATTTATGGTAGTCAGGGGTGAATTGTATTAGGTTATCATTTAGTTCTTAATTAGGAAAAATGTCAATTTATGGTAGCAGGAGGAATTATATTAGGTCATCAAATATCAAGAAAAATGGTATGGAAGTAGATCCTGCTAAAATTCAAGTGATCGCTAATTTACCTTATCCAACAAATGTAAGGGAAATTATGAGTTTTTTAGGACATGCTGGATTCTACAGACGATATATTAAAGAATTTTCAAAGATTGCTAAGTCTTTATGCCATTTACTGGAGAAAGATACAATTTTTAAGTTTGATGAGGAATGCCTAAAAGCTTTTAAGTTATTAAAAGAAAAACTAATCACTCAACCAATTGTAGTTTCACCAAATAGAGAAATTTTTTTTTGAATTTATGTGTGAAGCTAGTGATTATGCTATTGAAGCTATTTTATGACAAAGAAATGATAAAATTTTTAAAGTTATTTACTATGCTAGTAAAACTCTTAATGAAACTCAAATTAATGATGCAACAACTGAAAAAGAGTTATTAGCAATATTATATGCTTTTGATAAATTTAGATCACATTTAATTGGAACTCATTGTGTAGTGCATACATATCATTCTGTTATTAAGTATTTAATGAAAAATAAGGATGCTGAACCTAGACTTATAAGATAGATTCTTCTTTTGCAAGAATTTGATTTTGTAATAGTAGATCAGAAGGGGATTGAAAATCAATTTATTGATCATTTGTACAGGTTTGAATTAGAAAAATCACTATATTTTGAAAATGAAATTAATGAACATTTTCCAGATGAAAAATCATTCGCTATTAATGAGTGGTGTGTTCCGTAGTATGCCAACAATGTGAACTTTATTGTAAGTGATGTTATACCATATGGAATGACATACCAACATAAGAGGAAATTTATTTCTGAAGCTAAGACTTATTTTTGGGATGACCCATTTTATATAAATAAGTAAAGGATCTTATTATTCAAAGATGACATTAGAAGAAACTTATGAAATTATCCAAAAATGTCATAATTCTGATTTTGGGGGACATTTGGTGTTGATAAAACAACATAATTAGAAGAAACTTATGAGATTATCCAAAAATGTCATAATTCTGATTTTGGGGGACATTTTGATGTTTAGAAGAAACTTATGAGATTATCCAAAAATGTCATAATTCTGATTTTGGGGGACATTTTGGGGTTGATAAAATAACATACAAAATTTTACAATCTAGATTTTATTAGCCTACAATTTTTAGAGATGTTAATGTTTATATCAAAACTTGTGATATATATCAAAGAGTAGGCAATATTTCTAGAAGAAATGAGATGCCTCTCAATTATATGCTAGAAGTTGAAATATTTGATGCTTGGGAAGTTGCTGCTTTACCTCGATGTGATGCTCAAAGTGTTGCAAAATTTTCAAAAACAAATATACTTCATAGATTTGGGATGCAAAGAGTTATCATACTGATGGGAGAAGTCATTTCAGAAATTCCATAATGGAGAAATTATTAAAGAAATATCATATAAATCATAGGATTGCTACTACTTATCATCCTCAGACAAGTGGTTTGGCTGAATTGTCCAATTGGGAAATTAAAAGAACTATGAAAAAAATCCGTGAATCTAACAAAAATGGATTGTTCAGTCAAACTTGACTATGCTTTGAGAGCTTAAAGGACTGCATATAGAACTCTTATAGGAATGTCCCCATATAGGCTAATATTTGGGAAAGCTTGCCAATACAAAACTCCTATAGGAATGTCCCCATATAGGCTAATATTTGGAAAAGCTTGTCACTTACCAGTTAAACTTGAACATAAGACAAATTGGGCGATTAAAGAGTTCAATTATAATCTGAAAGATGCTGGTGAGAAAAGATTATTACAATTAAATGAGCTTGAAGAGATAAGGAATGAATCTTATAAAAATGCCAAAATTTATAAGGAAAAGATGAAGATGTGGCATGATCGAAGGATTCTTACTAAAAATTTTCAGCCAGGACAACAAGTTTTGCTATATAATTCAAGGTTAAGATTATTTCTAGACGAACTTAAGTTGAGGTGGATGGACTCATTTATTGTGATTAAAGTTTATCCTGATGGAGCTGTGGATATTAAAGATCTTAAGTCTGAAAAAATCTATAAAGTTAGTGGACATAGAATGAAACCTTATTTTATAGGGGATCAACATAAGTTTAATGATGGAATGATGTTGGGTCAACCAGAGTAAGCACGAATTATGTTGGGCTGATGACGTAAAACCAAACGCTTTATGGGAGGCAACCCATAGTTATCAGTGTGTTTTTATTTTTATTATGGTTTTATGTGTGATTAAATAAATTTTGGGTAGTACTTTTGAGACTATGATGTGTTAGTATTGATTTTAAGACTTTATTTAGTGATCTAGACATGTTAAAATGAGAATTTGAATGTTAGGTTGACTTGTGCAAAAATGTGCACTGGCGTTTAAGCGACAAATCCAACGCTTAAGGACGACAGTTTAAAAACATATGCGAAATTAATATTTCAGAAGGGAAAACCACCTAGAAGTTAGCAAGAACATGCCAAGGCAATTTCTAAATGTGTCTAGGAGTTATTGGAAGGATTTAAGCCTATAAATAGAAGGGTTTAGTGAAGGAATTTCACCCCAAATCATTTTTAGCCCTAAAGTCTAAGAGAGAGATAGATTTTAAGATGATGTCTTCATGGGAGATGGGTTTGAAGAAGGAGGAGACCGTGAGGAAGAAATTCACTAGTCAAAGTGCACAAGAGATGTATAATGATTTCTTAGTTGTTAGTATTGAAGGGATATCAGAGAAGATCAACAAAATTGAAAATACCATGTCTGTACTGTAGACTAAGGTATTGGAGATTCATGCACAACTTCAGCATATTGGATGGCAATTGAAAATGCAATTTAGCCACACTAGTTATATAGAGGAAGGGGATAAGGAGTTGTTTCTTAAGCAAAAGTGGATTGAAGAAGATTTCATCAGAGCACATCACCATCGTCTATTTATGAACTTTATATTCCAGTTGCCCCATGAGAGACTAANAAAATCATTGGCTAATCTCAGTGTTTAGTCCTTAAATTTGTGGCTAGGCTAGGAGGATACCGTCTCCCACTCCAGAGCTCCCACTTCCCTTCACCTGAAGGCTAGCTCTCGCTTCAATTTTTAAATACTAAGACTAAATTGAAGATTTTAGTCTGTCACCCTAAATGTTCTCCAATTCTACACCCAACAAAGAATATTTTTCTATTTATTTGCACTTAGTTCCATAAACGATGTTCTCCTTTATGGAATCAAATGTCATCCTTACTCTGTTGTTGAACTCATACTTCATTTCATGGATCATATGTTTCACAACAAATTTTAACAATTCAATTGACAGATCAAAAAGTAAATTAAGTTCAGAGTTGAAAAATCATCACAATTTATTTTATAATTTAATATTGAAAAAGTAAATTAAGTTCGGAGTTGAAAAATCATCACAATTTATTTTATAATTTAATATTGGCCCAATCATATTATCTCTTCATTTCACCATATCTCAGAGTAAGAAGAATNTTAAATGTATTTGTACTCATTTGTGAATTAATATAAGTTTATTTGTGTGAAATTTTGTGTTATTTTAGCCTCGAATTATGAAGGAGAATTTTGAGCTAATGGAGATTTACAGGAAGTTGAAAATAGTCATTTCAGTTCTATGAGACCATTTAGGGGTGGTTTACTTAGGTAAGTAGTGCATTTTTCTTTAATTTGAAATTTTTAAAAATCCCGCACTGGCGCCTAAGTGCCACATCTCGAGCTTAAGCGCCAACAAACCCGAGAGGCAGGCGCCTAAGCACCACTTACCTGCGCTTAAGTGCTGGTTCACCAAAACCGGTTTGTGAATGGTTAAAAGTTAAATTTTTAGTCGAAAATCACCATTTTTACGCCTCCCGTCACCTTCAACCTCTCAAAAACACAATTTTAGAAGTCTAGAGCACATATAAAGTGAACATTTCTTGTTGGAATCAAGTGAAATTTGATAGATCCAGGTTCCTTGAGGTAAGAGTTTTACTTCTATGTAAAAATGTTGGATGTTCACTATGTATTTTGAGACATTTGGAGAAATTTGAAAATTCACTATTCATGGTGAAAAATGAGGAAAAATCTATGGAAAATGCATGGGAAGTTTAGATTGTGCTTTCGGAAGTTTAGTTTAGTGATTTAAACTTGATTTTTGAAGTTATTATTGGAATTTATCAAATTTATAGAATGACACCAAGAATGAAGAGGAGCAAAGGCAAAGCCCCTTTTGATTCAAGTAAATTTGTTAGTTCTAAAGCTCAAGATTGGTATAGTGATGTGTTACAATCACACAAACTGATTCAGGAGCAAAGTTTTAGAAATCTGGGCGGAGACATAGAAGATTTAATTATTGGCCGACAGTGAGAATAATTATGTTGTTTCTCTATTGTGGCAGTTATATTTGTTGTGAGGGAGTTCTATGCAAATCTCCCTGAAGCTGAAGACAATCGAGTTATGGTTCGAAGAAAGTTGGTACCTTTTTTTCCAGAGGTAATCAACTTGTTTTCCCATTTACCACTGGATACATTATGTTTTTATGCAAATTATAGTCCTACTAAAGCGGAGTAAGATGAGATTTTTTTACTTAACTATTGGGAGAGGACTTTAAAAAATCACTAATGAGAGGAGAGTCAACTTCCCAACTTCAAAGTTATGTGCAACTTCAAAGACCTGACACTATTTCATTTTGCTTGTTTAGTTCCGACCAATCATCTCAGTGAAGTGACCAGAGAAAGAGCGACGTTGAACTATTGTATTCAAGAGGGAAAGCTCATTAACATTGGAGCTTTGATCTGTCAGACTATCATTAGTTTTGCTACAGCTATTATAACTGCAGGTCTGAGATTTGCTTTCTTGAACTTTTCTTTGTGTGAACAGGCTGGAGTTTAATATGATAGCTAGGAGGAAGTGTTATTACCTCTAAAGCCCATCACTAAGGTGAATGTGAAGACTTATTCTGAGCATTCAATTTTTGGCTAGAGAGGAGGATTTTCTCGGAGCTATAGAATGGAGACATCTGCTGCTTCTACATCCAAACCATCCACCTCACGTGCTTGTAGATCTCGAGGTGAGTCTACTGAGACCCAAGATTAATTATTGCAGAGTATGATGTATAATATTAATTTTGTCGCTGATAGGGTACAAAAATTAGAGCGTTTTGCAAAGTGATCCGACTTTTTTGTTGCGATAAATTATGTAAAATTTAATTAAATTTTATCAATTAATATTTGGATTCTACGCAAGTATACGTATTGTTATCAATTAATAATGGATTTTCTATTTAAGCCCCAAGTATCGATATTACAGAGAATGTTTAAATTGAAAATGACAAATTTGCTAGGAAATTCACAGAAAGTCAATGGAAATCACTGTCAGTTTAAATTAGAAATGATAAATTTGCTAAGAAATTCACAGAAAGTCAATTGAAATCACTGTCACTAATTTCCAAATTAAATTTCTAAACTATTATCAAATCAAATATGTAAAATTTAAAACAGTAAATACTAATATATTGACTATGTTTACGCAACAGAGATTCTTATGTGAAAAAGCATCATTCCCAGTACAATGAGACTATGGTAAAATTAGATGAGATAAATGTTCATAATAAGTACTGTGCCAAAATAGAAATTTTAATTCTCTACCCTGATACAGTGCATAGAAAATCATTGGCTAATCTCAGTATTTAGTTCCTAAATCCNTTTGAATGTCATAAATAATAAGCAGAATAACCCATATTCAAATTATTATAACCCAGGTTGAAAGAACCATCCTAACTTTAACTGGAATAACAATTTGGGTGGTAATAATCAACAACGAGGGAACAACCAAGGAAACCCATTGGGAAACTGGAACAACTAAGAGAATAATAATTATAGATCTACTTATCCTCCAGGTTTCAACAATAATACACAATTTAAGAAGAAGAAGTTATCTATAGAAGAAGTGGTGTTACAAATGAGAAATCAATTACAAAGTCAAAGAGCTACAATTAGAAATATTGAGAATCAACTTGGGCAAATAACAAATTCATCAAGTAATAGATCCCAAGGAACACTTCCTAGTAATACTGAATCAAATCCAAAAGACCAGAATAAAGAACAAGTAAAAGCCATTCAACTTAGAAGCGGAAGAGAGTTGGAAGGTCGGGTTCAAAAAGAAATTGAAGTAGAGAGAGAAGAAATTAAAGAATCAAAAGAGGACGCTCCAAAAGATTCTGAGAGACCTATTTCTCCACTAAAAATAGATTTGGAAAAAGAACCACCTTCATTTCCTCAGAGACTTCGTCAGTAGAAGTTGAATAAACAATTTTCAAAATTTCTAGAAATATTTAAGAAGCTTATAATTAATATTCCATTTGCTGAAGCCTTAAAACAAATGCCGAGCTATGTAAATTTATGAAGGATATTCACAACAGAAAAAAGAAGTTTGAAGATAATTAGACTGTTGCACTTAGTGAGGAGTGTAGTGCGATAATTCTGAAGAAGCTTCCTGAAAAGCTTAAAGATCCTGGAAGCTTTACAAATCTGTGTAATAAGAGACAAATTTTATGGGAAAGCTTTATGTGATTTAGGGGCAAGCATTAACCTTATGCCATTATCAATATTTAAAAAATTATGATTAAGAGAAATAAATCCTACTACTGTAACTCTACAGTTAGCAGATCGTTCGATAACATACCCTAAAGGAGGTTTATAGAAGATATGAAAGTGGATCAATTTATCTTTCCTGTTGATTTCATTGTGCTAGATATGAAGGAAGATAAATGAGTTATAGAAGATGTCCTATTGAAAGTGGATCAGTTTAACTTTCCAGTTTATTTCATTGTGCTAGATATGGAGGAAGATAAAGTGACTATCATTTTGGGGAGACCTTTCCTAGCCACAGGAAGAGCAATGATAGATGTGCAGAAAGGGAAATTAATAATATGCGTCAATGACCAAACTATTACTTTTAACATTTCAAAATCAATGAAATACCCTGCAAAAGGTAAAGATAATGAATGATATAGGATGAATGTTATAAGATATCTAAGTGAATGTCATTTTAACTACTTATGAAGAAAAATCTGAATAAAAAGATTTGGAACACGAGCAAGAAGAGGAATTAAATCAATGTGAAGATCTTTTTAAGGAAAATTCAAACTATGTTCGAGAAAGTTTTGAAGTTTTGGACACGATAGACAAAGATAAATCATTTTGTCCATCTATTGAAAAACCTTCAGAACTAAAGTTGAAGTTAGTTCCTGATCATTTAAAATATGTCTTTTTAGGAGATTCCTCTACTTTATCAGTTATAATTTCCTCAAAATTAACGATGAAAGAAGAAGAAAAGTTGATGAAAATTCAGAAAAATTTTAAGAAAACCTTTGGATGGACAATTACTGATATTAAAGGAATCAGTCCTTCAATTTGTGTGCATAGAATTCATATGGAAGAGAACTGCAAACCCAGGGCTGATCCGCAAAGGAGATTGAATCCTGTTATGAAAGAAGTTGTAAAGAAAGAAATTTTAATGTGGATAGATGCTGGAATTATCTACCCTATTTCAGATAGTGCATGTGTTAGTCCAATTCATTGCGTTCCTAAGAAATGAAGAGTAACTGTAACTGTAAATGAACATAATGAGTTAAT
>JXCR01136149.1:161083-197114 GCA_002079205.1 Phalaenopsis hybrid cultivar | reverse complement strand
TATATATATATATATATATATATATATATGTTCTCACTAAAAAAGTTCCTTATGATAATCTACATCACAATACATTAGCTTCGAAGAATTTTTTTTTTTAAGAGTGATTAGTCTTATGATTTTCCAAATTTTAAATTTCATATTTTGATCGAATAATTCAAGGGTGGATGGGCTCAAATTTACAAGAGAATTTATATAAATATCAAAGGAGAAAAGGTAGGAATATTAAGTATTTGGGTTATAAAATTGTTTTAAATTATCTTGACTCATTAGCCCCAAATATTTTTAGCTAAATATTTCCACTTAAAACTACCAAGTTTAGGAATGTCAATATCATTTTTACCTAGATGGATAGATGGATAGATGGATAGATAAAACAAATGAAGTATGCGAAAATTTTGATGAATAATTTTGGAAATGACTACACCATGCTCTAATTGGTTGGTTAAACAGACATATTATAACGAGCTAGTAGGATCATTAAGGCTTATTATAGATGATTTAGCTTTAATAATTTGATGAAATTTAATTTATGCTTGTTGATTGAACTATTTAAATTTTGGAGCCTAAATTTCACCAAGATAGTATTGAAGAAACTTGTAACATAAGGATCACTTATATCAACATGAACAATATCTAATGTAACATAAGGATCACTTATATTAAAGAGNATATATATAGATTGCATATTGGCAGGTTGCGTGTCATGCGTTTTTTATTTGGTAGAGCTATACCAATTTTCTTTATTGTTCGTTTGAGCCTGTTTATTGGACTTTTGATGGATTTAACGAATTACAAATATCGTGTATTTGCTATGCAAGAAAGCAATCAATCTATTCAATTACTTAATTAATTTTTCTTATTTTATTTGAAATTTAAGAAAATTATTCTCAAGAATAATGTTGATCAAATTTTGCAACTTTTATAACTGTATCCCTTATAAATTTTTGTAGGACACATTATTATGCTGTAAGGATTTTCCCAGCTTATAAAATATTAAGTTTTTCTTTTTTTTTTTCTTTATGCTTCTAAAGATATAATTATGCTTATTAGGGGAATATGAAATGAAAGCAAGGCGAGTTGTTAGTGTTGGGGAGGTATATTTATTTATTTTATTTAAGGATATGATTTGCTTTTATGTCAAAGATGTCATTAGAAAACTTTGTAAAGGTTTTCTCAAAGAAAAATAAGAAACAATGGGCAAATAAGAGAAAACAACTCTTAGAGCTTCCTCCCTCAAGCAAGGAAGCAGGAACCGTAATGGAACTCTCTCCAACTTCAATCTCCAGCCGCCTAAGATAAACCTGGTCTCTTATAGTCGTTGCCTAGGTTTAGCAAGGTAATTCATTCCAAGTATAGAAGCTTCCTCGATGGCGAGGTAATGGCCGAAATCATCGTAGTTATGCCAGGCTATTTGTGGGGTAGCATACTTGAGCCCAAATGCAGGGTAGCTACATAGGATACAGTAGCTATGCATGAGTTTGGCGTAACCACACCACCCTATTCCAATTATGGGCATGGCTATGCTAGTTTAGCTTCTATGAACACTCAGATCCTCCTGTAACTTGTAAAATACCAAAAACAACCTTTTTCAAGCAAAAGTTTATGATAAATAAGAAGGAAAAAAAACAAAATTAAATGTAGGAAAACATGTAAAATTATTTTATGTCAATTTCCTCGAACTTACCCATTCTTGCCCTTAACTAATCTCATATTTTAGCTTAGGCTCAAATGGTGTTTGTAGTTCTCATGTAGCTATCTTGGTTCTTTAATTAGATTATATAATTATAATAAAAGACATGCAAACATCATTTTAGGATAGGATTTTCATTAATTTCTAATAACTTATCACTTTCTCTAATTCCTCATCTTCTAGACCTAAATAAATATAAAAAATCTTAATCTAACGTGACTAAAATATTTTCATTCCTCAAAAATAATTTTCAAATTAGTTAACAGTCACCCAACCAACCTAATAATACTTTTAACATTTTTTCGGACAGTAATATCCTAAGAAATTCATCAAGCAGGTTTTTTAAGTTTTATTAATTTGAAGATAATGTGGACGCCAATATGAACACTCAGTTTTCTCACTTCAAAAGGCCAATTGATGTTGCTGTAACTTGTAAAACACAAAAAACAATCTTTTTCAAGCAAAATGTTATGATAAATAAGAAGGAAAAGGCAAAATTAAATGCTGGAAAACATGTAAAATTATTTTATGTCAATTTCCTCAAACTTATTCGTTCTCTCAACTAATATCATATTTTAGCTTAGACTCAAATAGTGTTTGTAGTTCTCATGCAGCTATCCTGGTTCTTTAATTAAATTATATAATTATAATAAAGAATATGCAAACATCATTTTAGGGTAGCATCTTCATTAATTTCTAATACCTTATTGCTTTCCTTAATTCCTGCTCTTTTAGACCTAAATAAATCTAAAAATTCTTAATATAACATGACAAATATTTTCAATCCTCAATAAAAATTTTCATATTATTTAACAGTCACCCAACCAACCTAATAATACTTAACATTTTTTCTGACTATAATATCCTAAGAAATTCATCAAGCAGGTTTTTAAAGTTATATTAATTTGAAGATAACGTTGACACCCATATTAATGTTTTAGGCCCACCTTAAGTTTCTTCTCAAGGAGTTTTAGCCACTTAGTTTGATTTTTCTTTTGAATCATGCCATTCACACTTCTTAACCTTTTTTTTTGCTTCTTTTCTTTTTCTTTTCCCACCTAATTCTACTGAGAATTATTATATCTGGTTGAGACCATTTCATTTAATTGTTTTGAATGTTCAATTTGTCCTAAATTGTAAGCTTCAAAACCTCCTTAATGTAAATTCCCCACAAATTATAATTTATTTAAAAGTTAAAACTCAATCAACTTGGTCAAGTAAATAACTAAAAGGTTTAAAATGACATGAGGTCATTAATTTAAATCGCCTTGTAATAACTATTCACATTCTAATGATGTTATTATATAACACATTAAATCATCAGGACTCCTAACATGTGTCCCTACTGAAAAAAAAGTATAATCTTTTGCTTAAATATGAGAAATACTTTACTGTAAGTCTATGCATCAATCCCTCCCCCAAACTTATTTTATATTTTGTACATGTCATATGAAATTGTATTGATTTGAATGAAATAAGTGCAGATAATGTGAAATAGTACGTGCAATTAGATGAATTGCATTTCACATATAACAAGAATACAATAGCCAAAAATGAAATGCACACATGTAGCTCAAAAAAGTATGAGCAATCAAATAACCAAAACAAATCATAAGAACCGATAGCAGCCTTCTTTACAATAATTAAATCATACACTTGTCAAAAGGAAAAAAAAAACATAAAAATACAACAACCAACTCCCCTAATTATCTCCTCCTTCTGTACGTCTCTCGGTCCATAAATCTTGAATGTGGCGGCAGTAGGAATGTCATGGTCGAGTGTAATCCCTACAACAATGACAAGCACTGACACATGTACTTGAACTGGCACTGGTGTTAGATTGTGTACTTCTATAGATCATGACCCACTCCATGATATCCTAGTGGTTCCCAATGCCTACAGTTGCTCAATCAGCACGGTGACGGAAGAGTTGGTCTGCATCGTTTCACAATGTTAGGAGGAAGTTTACTCACACATGTAATAAAACATTGTAACATATTATCGTATCTTTTGATTTAACTGAAATTCAAGAACAAAAATTAATAGAAATGTTAAAAAAGTATAAAAAGGCTTTTGAATGGACTTTAACAGATATTAAAAGAATTAATCCTTCAATTTGTATATATAGAATTCTATTAAATGAATAATACAAACCTAAAGCTGATCGTCATAGGAGATTAAACCCAATAATGAAATAAGTTGTTAAAAATAAATCTTAAAATGGTTAGATGCTAGAATTATATATCATATTTCAGGCAATGCTTGGGTAAGTCCAAGTCACTATGTTCCAAAGAAAGGATAGTTCTTTTTAGATGGATATGTCGGATATCATCAAATTTTAATTGCTCCTGAGAATCAAGAGAAAATAACATTTACAAGCCCTTATGGAACATTTGTTATTCGTAGAATGCCTTTTGGACTATGCAATGCACCTACGACATTTCAAAGATGTATGATATCAATTTTTAGTAATTTGACTGAACAAGGAATAGAAGTATTTATGGATGATTTCTCTGAATTCAGAACTTCATTTTAATTTTGTTTAAATATTTAGAAAAATTGTAGGAATTATGTGAACGAATCAACCTAGTACTAAATTAGGAAAAATGTCAATTTATGGTTGCATGAAGAATTTCATTGGAGCATAAAATTTCTAAAAATGGCGTGGAAATAGATCCTACAAAAATTGAAGTTATTGAGAAATTACCACCTCCTACTACGGTTAGAGGGGTTAGAAGTTTATTAGGACATGCTAGTTTCTATAGGTGTTTCATAAAAAAATTTTCAAAAATAACTGAGCTATTATGCCAACTTTTAGAAAAAGATACAAAATTTAATTTTAACGAGGAATGCATAAAAGCATTTGAATTATTAAAAGATAAATCAATCACTGCACCTATAATAGTTCCACGTGACTGAGAGAAACCATTTGAAATAATGTGCGATGCTAGTGATTATGTTATTGGAGCTGTTTTAGGACAATGACACAACAAAGTTTTTAAAATAATATATTATGCTAGTAAAACTCTAAATGATGCTCAAATTAGTTACACCACTACTGAAAGAGAGTTATTAGCTATTGCCAATGCCTTTGATAATTTTAGACCTTACTTGATTAGAACCAAATGTATAGTGCATACAGATCATTATGCTATCAAATACCTAATGCAAAAGAAAGATGCTAAACCATAGTTCATTAGATGGATACTTCTTATGCAAGATTTCAATTTTATGGTAATTGATAGAAAGACAAGATTAATTAGATGGATACTTCTATTGCAAGAGTTTGATTTTACCGTGGTAGATAAAAAGAAAAATGATAATCAAATTGTTGATCATTTGTCTAGACTAGAAAAAGAAATATTAACTAATTTTGCAAAAGAAATTTTAGAAAATTTCTCTGATGAATAATTATATAATATTGATATAATGAATATACCGTGGTATGCCGATATAGTAAATTATATTGTAAGTGATATTTTTCCACCACATGTTAAGAATAAACAATTAAAGAAATTTATTTATGATTCAAAATTCTATTTTTGGGATGACCCATATTTGTATAAAAAATGTAAAGATCTAATTATTAAGAGGTGTGTGCCTTATGAAGAAACTCAACAAATAATTGAAAGATGTCATTATTCTGAGTTTGGGGGACATTTTGGAACAAATAGAACTGTACATAAAATTTTGCAAGCTAGATTTTATTTTCCTACTCTTTTTAGAGATGTTAATAAATATATTAAAACATGCAATCAATGTCAGCGAGTAGAAAATATTTCTAGAAGAAATGAAATGCTTCTAAATTGCACATTGGAAGTTGAAATTTTGATTAGATTTTATGAGACCATTTATGCCTTCATTTAGAAATTAATATATATTGCGTGTCCAAATGGATTGAAGCTATTGTTGTACCTAGATGTGATGCTCAGAGTGTTTCTAAATTTGTAAATAAAAATATTTTTATAAGATATGAAATGTCGAGAGTAATTATTACGGATGGAGGAGCCCTTTTTAGGAATAAGATAACCGAGAAATTAATTAAAAAATATGATATTGTGCATAAATTCTCTACTGCTTATCATCCTCAGACTAGCATTCTAGCAGAGATATAAAAACGTGAAATAAAACAAATTTTAGAAAAAGCTGTAAATCCCTATAAATTAGATTGGTCTGCTAAATTAGATACTGAATTATGGACATACATAATTTCTTATAGGACTCCTATTGAAATGTCACCATATAGACTTATTTTTGGGAAAAAAAAAACGTGTCACTTACTAGTATAATTGGAGCATAAAGCAATTTGAGTTATTAAGGAGTTTAATTTTAATCTAAAAAGATATTGGTGAGAAAAGATTGTTGCAACTCAATGAACTTGAAAAGATTAGAAATGAAACATGTGATAATGCAAAAATTTATGAAAAGAAAATGAAAATATGGCATGATTGAAAGATTATTAAAAATAAATTTGAACCTGGATAACAAGTTCTATTATATAATACAAGATTGAGATTATTTACAGGAAAACTGAAATCGATATGGTTAGAATCATTTAAAGTGATTATATTCTATCATTATGGAACTTTTATTATTAAAGAANAGGAAAAAATAATATTTTTGAATCCTACACAATTTTATATATCATAAATTAAGACAAATAATTGTATTGGAGAAAAATTTGGAATCAAATTGAACAAAAAAAAGAGACGTAATTTTGGCCTCTAGCACTAACTGTGCCCGTCCACACGAGCCATGGTGCCGACAGCGTCATTGGCAGAGCCGACAACATCCCATGCAGTTTTGTGCGTTCAGGACAAATTTGATAGACTTTAGCGAGATTACACTTCGAAATAACCGTCGGGAAGTGTTTCTAAAGGTCTAAAATTTGCCTTGGACGACCAAAAACTTCCAAATTTCAAAATCCATGGCTTCCAATTCTAGAAATACTTTAAAGTATGGAGTTTTCAATAGAAGAAATTTTATTAGTTTTGACACGCAGAGATTATACGACACAGTCATTACGAAAAAGAGACTTATCAAGGAGAGATGCCTTGTCAAAGACATTGAGATGTTCTATGCTACACTACTGCTGTAGTTGTTGTACCAGCGGTAAAGGAATTTTATGCTAACTTACATAGAATTACCCAAAGAGCGTTTGAGGTAAGACTGTATCATTTACTCCGCCTCGAACTAATGATTTGTATCTGGTAGAAAACGTGCCAATATGTCATTATACGAATTTTATCCCAACAAAAGATATAAAACATGATGTATATCTTTTTTTGACGGATGAAAATGATAAGTGGGAAATCAGAGATGTGAGATACGTTAGTTTCTCCGCTTCACTACTTAATCCAATATAAAAAATAATGACATTTCTTCATCTCTGCAAAATTACTACCTGCCATGAAGATTTGTAGAGTTACAAAAGAATGTGCAATTTTAAACTATTGCATTCAAATTAAAAAGCCCATTCATGTGGGATCAATTATTTTTAAATCTATTATGGGTATTATTATGAAAGGGCCTATCTATGGACTGGAGCATCCTTCTACAATTTTTTTACTTTGCAGTCAATCTCAAGTGTCATATGAAAGTTGGGAGAAAGTATTATTACCCTCGAAGCCCATGAGTCCTATTGATGACAATTATATTGGGAATGAAAATGAAGCATTAGATATTATTTTGGATCATTCATTACATGCTTCATCACCATTAATGCCACAAACAGTTGGAAGTTCAATAGCTTTGGAGAGAAAATGAAGAAAATCAAAAGAGAACTTTAAAGTATTATGAATGCAATAGGAAATCTTAACTACCTTTTTGATCATTTAGATTGGAGGATGAAGGAGAACCTTGATCATACTGGAACTGTTGAAGCAGGTTTGGTGCAGATGTTCAAAAAAAATGGATGGATCGATGAAAATTGGACTAATCAATTCCTGTACCGACCTTTCTACAATTTGTATGTCAATTTCCAGTCTATGGGAGATGTTAGAGTAGGATAAAGTACTGAAGATGAAGCAGAATAATTGAAAAAGTTACTCTCTATTATTTTAAAGTAATTATGTTTTTAAAATGATTGTGTTGGATTTACTTTACTTTACTTTACTTTGTTTTAGAACTCTATAAACTTTGATTGTGTATATAATTTTGTGTCAGAGTTTTAGTGTTGTGGCTTGATTTGATGCTGAATTATAATTTAGTTTACTTTATCTATGTGAAAGTGTGATTAGAAAAGTGTATTTGTAAGAATTGAATTTTAATATATAAAATTTATTTTGGTTTTGTTTGTGAAAATACTTGTTTGTGAATTATTTTAAGATGAAAATTAGTGTTCAAAAAGATTAATTAGACTTTGGAGTGAATTGAAAGAAAGTTGAAAATTGCCAAAATTGAAAAATTAAATATTTGGCCACTGGCACCGACGACGCCAGAATTGGCATCGTCAGCGTCCTCCACCCGAAAGCACCCAAATCCCTTAAATTTGCAATTTTCACCGTAAAAACACCATTTTTACCCTTTCCGTCACCTTGAACCTCCACTTTTTGCACTTATGGCTTACTATTGCTTGGATTTGAGGCAATTTTAAGGCACAAGAAGTTCAGATTTCATCTTCTCTCGGTAAGAGCTACACTTTCAACCCAAAATTTTTTATTTTCACCAAGGATTTATCCTACAGTGCTGAGATATGAAGTTTTTAAAATTTTTTAGAAGATTTTGAGAAATTACTTTGGTGAAGGACTCTTATTTAGTTGATTTAAGTTTACAACGTTTCACATTGTGATTTTTGGAATTTTAGGAATTTATTTGGATTTTATAAAATTTTCTTAAATTACAATGGCACCGAGAATGAGCAAGGGAAAGAGAATGGTGAATTATGATGATAAAAAAATTTGTCAACTAGAAGGCTAACATTTGTTTCAAAAGTTTGCTTGCAACTAAGAAAATAATTCCGGATTGAGGATTTAAAAATGCAGATGGAGAAGTCGAAACATTAATTAATGCTCGGTAGTGGGAGAATTTTCGTTACTTACTACCGAGGCTATTATTGGTATAGTGATGGAGTTCTTTGCCAACTTTAAGGAAACTTCTGAAAACTGCGTTTTTGTTCGTGGGAAATTGGTAGAATTTACTCCAAGAAGAAGTGATGAATTTTATCAGTTAGAAGATGTGTATAGTTGTCAATACAAATCATTTTCTGCTACAAATGAGGCCTTATCACACTCGATCTATTGCTTTGAGAGAGACTACTAGTGGTTTAGCACACCCTGCCCTGATCTTCACACTATGTGAACAAACAGGAGTTGAATTTAGAATGATAAGGAGAGGATTTAACCTCTAAAACCTATTGGGCCTGCAAATATTAAGACTTATGAATCTCATGTTGGATGGAGATTTGGAAGTAGAAGTAGGGATATTCCTTCTAATTTTAATACCCCTACTCTCTAGGCACTTATGGAGCAACTGATGATCCAACTGAGAGATATCTTGAGGATGGAAAACAGAATGGAAAATATGGAGGCCAAAAATTCACCTAATGATGATTTGATAAGGCAGAAGTTTGAATATGATGTTGTTTATGATGATAAGATGGTTAGATACATGAGGGATGACCACTCAGTTCAGTTTCCTACTCACCCTGTCCTTACCCTATATCATGAGCAAAACTTTGATGTAGAAGAAGAAGATGATGATGACTGGCGATGTTTTGGTTTGATCTTTTGTTTAGTTTATAGCTGGTTGTACTTTATTGTTATTGTTGTTTGTTTTTAGAGTATGATACTTTGTTTTATTTTAGATGTTATGTTATATTGTGAACACTAATATTGTAAAATTGTTTTTGCGTTGGAATTTATTTTAGTATTTTTGTTAGTCTTTAGTACTTTGTTGAATGTATTTATAGTTAACTCTTTCTTAGTAAAATTTTATATGTATTATCTGTTATTTAATGTTTTAAGTCTTGTAGCTTGTCATGTTAGCACCTACAATATTTTAGAGTTTAAATTCAATATCACAACCTTTAACAGGTAAGTCTTTTCTTTATGTATTAAATGTTTTCTTTCACCTTTTTCTTAAAAGTTTTTTATGCTACATCTTTTGAAAATTTAAGTTTGGGGGTGGGGGCAGAAAATTTTTTTTTTAAGAAATTAACTTAATTTTACTTGTCCTCAATTTGCTATATTTTCAAAATTTTTAAACTTAGCATGACCTTTGGTATTAGAGGGGTAACTTTAGATAACTATATCTATGTTTCTAAATATATAGTAAACTTAAGTAAAATTTTTCAATAATAAAGTAACTTTAGATAACTATATTTGTGTTTCTAAATATATAGTAAACTTAAGTAAAAATTTTCAAAAATAAAGGTTAATTTTAAAGATTAAGATATTTAGTATAAGAGAATAAGACTATGTTTGTCTATTAAAAATAAAGGAATTTGTCTTTTTGAACTGTAAAAAAATCTTAGAGATTCATGTAAGAAGAAAAGAATAAAATTTTATGAAAAATCTTTAAAGCTAATATAAATTTATAATGTGAAGGAATGTGAAAAGTTTTTAACTTTAAGAAGGGGATAGTGAAGTTCAAAATCATTAAAGGCTATACAAATATAGTAATTCTCACATAAAAAAAGAGAAAAGAAAAGAAAAAAAAGGATGGAAAATGATCCTGAAAAAAAAAAAGATAAAATAAAAGAAAAGAAAAAGATGTGAGGAGAAGCTTGAGGAGATGCCTAGTTAAAAATTGACTTCACTTTAATCAACTTAAAGAAGAAGACTTGGCTACATTTTCTAGACTTATATTTAAGTATTAGCATATTTACTAGTAAAGTTCCATAAATTTTTTTTCATATGTATATTCTAAGTGGCAGTAATATGATAATTTGCAATTTTCCTTGAAAAAAATAAGAATAAAAAATCTTAGACTTAACTGTTAGATATTCTTATACCTTCAGTATTAACTGAAGTTATTTTACATTTTTCTTAAGTTATGCTATTGCATTTAGTGGACTAAAATTTGAAAATTTAGAAGTTAAAATCTTTGTCATGAGTCATATTTTTATGTAGTAAAAGAGTTACTTGAGGACAAGTAACATTTAAGTTTGAGGTTTTTGATGCACTAAAAATACATGCATATTTAGACCTATATTTTATACTCATTTTTAGTGATATTGCACTTTAAAAGAAGCTATTTTTCTTATTTTATTGTAGGTTGTTGATTTTTAGGACTTGAAGCAAAAAAGAAGCAAAAAGGATAGAATTTGGAGTTAAAATGGTGTTTTTGAAGAAATACGCAACATCGACGGCGCCAGGATGGACGCCGATGGCGCCAGGATGGACGCCGATGGCGCCAGGATGGACGTCGACTACTCCAGAATGGACCCCTATGGTGCAGACCTACCAAACAGAGGTCAGACTATCCTTAGCACTGACGATGTCATTTATAAGAGAGCATTGAATTAAAACACAGGCCACTGACGCCGACGACGCCAGAATGGGCGTCGACTGCGCCAATGTCGGTGGAAGATTTGTTTCTAGAATATTTGATGAATTTGGATGCTTTTTGAAGAGTTTTTGGATGCACCTATTGGAAAACTGACCTTTCGCTCTATTTAGAGTGGAAATTGATTATAAAAGACCCCCTTTAACCTCTTTCCACTCTCTTTCACGCTATTCCACATTCCTCACGACCACTTGGAGTCCATTAATCATTTATTTTTTAGAGTTTTGAGTTTTTATGGTGAGTTTAAGTGTGAGTTCTTCTCTTAGTGTGTTAGAGAGGGAGAGAAGTGAGAGATTTCTTCTTCCTACATCTTCTAAGAGAGGCTACATAGTATTTGCTTTGAAAAAGTGTTTCAGATAAGTGTGGTATGTTTATTATTGTTGTATGAACTTTTTTTTATATATGAAATTTGTGTTTGGTTGTATTTTTCTCATGAAATTTGAGTAGATTTATTTATCTTTCTTCCTACTCTGAGATATGGTGAACTGAAGAGATAATTTGAATGTGCCAATGTTAAAATATAAAATAAATTGTGATGGTTTTTCAACTCCGTTCTTAATTTACTTTTCGATCTGACTAATTGAATTGTTAAAATATGTTATGAAACATATGATCGGGGAAATGGAGTATAAATTCTACAACAGGAATGAGAATCACATTTAATTCCATGAAGGAGTATTTTGTTTATGAAATTAAGTGCAAATAAATAGGGAAATTTATTTTGTTGGGTGTAGAATTGGAGATTTTAGGGTAAGAGACTAAAATCTCCAATTCGGTCTTAGTGTTTAAGAATTAAAGCGATCGTTAGCCTTCAGGGGAAAAGAAGTGAGAGTCAGTATCCTCCCAGCTTAACCACAGATTTATGGAATAAACCTGAGATTAGCCTATGATTTTCTATAACACTGAATCAGGGTAGAGAATTAAAATTGCTTCTATTTGACACAATACATATTTAAACCATTTATCTCGTCTCATTTTACCAAAAACTCATTGTAATGGGAAAAATGTTTTTTGATATTAGAAAACTTCATCACATAAAACATAGTTTAGTAGTTACAGTTTAAACTTCGCATTTTAGTTTTGCTAGTAGTTAATAATTTAGTTCTAATAGTATCTCAAACAATTCAAAATTAGTGAAAGTAATTTCATTTTATTTTTGTGAATTTCCTAGTTAATTTATCATTTCAAATTAAATCCTTCATTGTGCGATCGATATTTGAGGCTTGAATAGAAAGTCTTATATTACTTGATAACGATACGTATACTTGTGTAGAATCCCAACATAAATTTCTTAAATTTCTTATTCATAGTAATACATCAAGTTTTTGGCATCGTTGTAAAGTGGAGTCAACTTTATAAGTTTTACACAACTATATTTTTAGGATCAATGAACTCTACCCCATGTTGACCTCACTTTTGTTGAGTTATTGTCTTTCTTCCTTAGAAGCCTAGGATCTAGCCAAAAGACTTTCTCGTAGACTATCCTAGAGGACTGGTAATGGAACCCTGCCTCATTAGAAATTTTAAACACTTCTTTAATCTTCTTGGAGTTGCACATGTTTGGTTTTAACCTCTAGCACTTAGCATGGACGTCGACGGCGCCAGCATGGACGCTGACAGTGCCAGCATGAAGGAAGGAGTCCAGAACAGCAGGGGCGCCAATGGCGCCAGACTGGGCATCGACGGTGCCATTTTATAGAGAACACAAATTAATTTCAGGCCACTGCCGCTGACAACGCCATCGTGGGCGCCAACAACATTGAAGTTGGTGCAGAGCTAAATTCTTGAAGATTCGATAAATTTGGATGCTTTTTGAAGAGTTATTTGATACACCTATTGGAAAATCGACATTATGCTCTATTTAGAGCCAAAATTGATCAGAAAAAAGGTGTCTGCTAGTGTGTCATTGAGTTTTCTTTAGTGTTTTATTATATGTATTGTGTAGTGCAGTGAGTCTTGTAAAGAGAGAAAGAGTCCAAGAGGAGCTACATGGGATTTGCTTTGAGAAGCGTTAAAGATAAGTGGTGTTTGTTTATTATTATTGTATAGACTTTCTTTTATTTATGAAATATGTATTTTGTCATATATTTCTCATGAGGCCTAAGTAGTTTTCTTTGTGTTTCTCTCTACTCTGAGATATGATAAAATGAAGGGATAATTTGGATGTGCCAATTTTAAAATATAAAAGAAATTATGATGATTTTTTCAGTTCATTTTTAATTTACTTTTTGATTTGGCCAATTGAAATGTTAATATCTGTTGTGAAACATAATATCCTGACAATGGAGTATGAGTTTCACAACAAAGTGAGAAGCACAATCGATTCCATGAAGGAGTGTTTCGTTCATGGAATTGAGTGCAAATAACTCATTGTTGATTCATATTTTTGCACATTTATCATGGCACGTCCCGATAGTAAGGAAAGGTCTTCCCAAAATGATAGGAATTTCTTTATCCTCTTCCATACTAGTATAATAAAATCAACAGGGAAGATAAATTTATCCACTTTAACAAGTACATCTTCTATAACCCCTATAGGAAAAGTAATAGATCGATCAACAATTGAAGAGTTACGGTAGTGGGAGAAATATCTCTTAAACTTAACCTTTTGAATACAGATAGAGACATAATCTTAATGCTTGCTCCTATATCACATAAAACTTTTCCATTAAAATTTTCTCCAATTTGATAAGGTATGGTAAAGCTACCAGGATCTTTAAGTTTTTGAGGAAGCTTTTTCTGAATTATTATACTACATTATTCACTAAGTGCAACAGTCCAATGATCTACAAACTTAATTTTTTTATTTGAAACTTCATTCATCAATTCGGCATAACTTGGCATCTGTTCTAAAGCCTTATCAAAAAGGATATCAATTGTAAGCTTCTTGATTATTTCAATAATTTTTCAAAACTATTGATTTAATTTTTGTTGTTTAAGTCTTTGAGAAAAATGTGGTGGGGGTATTTCTAAATTATTCTTAGTTGGAGATTTAGGTGTTTTTTTCCTTGGGAATAATCTCTTCAGGTCTGTCAATTTCTTTAACTTCTCTCTCAACTTTAATCTCTTTTTGAACTCAAAATTTAATTCCTTTCCACTCTTTAGTTGGACCAATTTAACTTGCTCTGAATCTTTACTTTTTTCTTTAGAATTGATCTCTACATTCCTGGGAGGTGCTCCTTGAGGCTTATTATTAAAATCCGTTAGCAATTCGTTCTAGTTGATTCTCCATATTTATCATAGCAACACTTTGGCTTTGTAAATGATTACCCATTTGCAACATCAGTTCTTCTATATACAACTTGTTTTCCTTAACTTGTTCATTAAATCTAGGAGGATAAGTAGGTTGAAATTTAGCACCACCCTGGTTGTTCCCCATTGTTGACTTCCACAACTAGGATTGTTGTTCCAATTGAAATTAGGATTATTTTTTCAAAATGGGCTATAATAAATTGAATATGGTTTATTGGGTCTATTGATAGCATTTATTGTTTCCATTGAAGTATGAGAATCAATCATTTGTTCTAATGAGTTTTTTTCAACCATTTGGAGCGCTGGAGAAAAAATCATTCAAATTTGGCCTATCTTCTTAGATTATGCAGCAACTTGACATGCAATCATTGAAATAGCATTCTTATCGTGAATACTGGCTACTTTCTTAGGATTTAACCTATCATAAAGCCATTGAAAATTATTTGTAGTTATTTCTTCAAATAATGAATAAGCTTCGTCAAAGGGTTAATGAACCTTCAACAACAACATCTATAATAGATCTAAGGGATCCTACTAACCCCTTATAAAATGTTTTAATGATCAACCAGTCTGGTAAAGCATGATGTGGGCACTTTCTAAGGAGTTACTTAAATCTTTCCCAAGCTTCATCTATAGATTCTCCTTCATACTGAGTAAAATAAGTCTCATTTCTGAGCTTCACAGTTTTTAAAGGTGGAAAATACTTAGCCAAAAATTTTTTAGCTAAATCTCCCTAAGTTCTAATAGATCCAGGTGTTAACAAATTTAACCACATCTTAGCTCTATCCCTTAATTAAAAAAAAAAGTCTAATTTTGATGACATCATTTGATACTTCAACATAATTAAATGTAGCATACAGCTCAATAAAACTAGCTAAATGTAAATTGGGATTCTCCGATAGTGTTCCTTGATCCCGATATTTTGTATATGTAAGAATTTATGAAGTTGACACAACTACTTGAAGATTTTAATCCCCGACAACGGCGCCAAGAACTTGATCTCTGAATACCTAATGCTTATGCACAATATAGCAATAATTTCGATGGTATTTTTCACTTATATTTCCTTATTTTGCAACAAAATCAAAAACTTGATCCTGAAGAAAAATAAGAATTTAACTTTTTAATTTATATATATTTATATTGGAATACTACGCAAGTATACATATTGTTATCAAGTAATATAGGACTTTTTTATTAAGATCTGAATATCAAACCCACAGGGAAGATTATGCAATTGCACTTTTTAGAAAGTTTTTCTATTTTTAAAAAGATAATTACTTAAACTAAAAATGATTTTTGGAGGAATTTAAAATTTAAATATTTTTGGTATTTTTGATATTTTAACGAAACAATAAAAAAATAACTAAAGTTATTGTAAAAGATAAGTATTTAATATGAAAATATCTTTCTTCTTATCAGGAATCAGTAATAAGTATAGGACTTCTGTTGTGAAGTATGCAAATTGTGTTGTGCCAAATAGGAGCAATAATATTCTTTGCCCTTACTAGAGATGCTATAAAGAACATTGGCTAATTTAAAGTTTGAATAGTTTTGAAAACAGGCTAGATAGGGAAGATACTAGCTCTCACTATAGAGTTTCCTCTATTCCCTCCACATGGGGGCTAACATTCTCGTATCAGAACCTAAAACAATAAACCAAGTTGGGGGCTTTAACCTGTCACTTTAAAGTCCTCTAACTCTACACCCATCAATGAATATTTCCCTATTTATTTGCACTCAATCATATGAACTACATTCTCATTCATACAACCTCATGTGATTCTTTCCAATTGTTGACAGACAATACCATCTTCTTACATGTTCTCACAAAAAAATTTTAATATCTGGATTGGCCAAATCAAGAAGTAAAAGAAGTGCATGGATTTAAATCATCATAACTTCTTTCAATATTAAAGATCAATACTCTCCACAACTTCCATCCAAAACTTAATTACTTATCATTTTAGAAGAAAGATAAAGAAAATTACTCAGAATTCATGGAGAAAACAAAACCACACTTTAGTTTAAAAGAAGAAACCATCGTCAAACCAACAACAAGTCTCAATTAAAACCAAAAGTAGTAAAAAATAAAAAGATAAAAAATTATCTTGTCCTCCACCAAACTCTTGAAGTTCTTTTGAATCTCTTCAGTTTTACAGTCACTTAAAAAAATAACAAAAATGATAAAGTAAATAAAAAGCGGTTCCTAAAAATCTCTCCGAATTAACTCCCCAAAAAAGAACTTTCAAAACTTGCCAATATTTTCAGGACTCTTTTCTAAGTCTTCTCTTCTTTCTTTTATAGTTTTCTAAGAGGTGCCTTGGGATCTCTTCAAAAAGTGTCTTGATTCGATGTATTTGCCCAAGAGATGCATCCTTTCATGATAATTTTCATTTATGGTGGTTATAATCACCTATTAAGCTAATGAGTGCCTCAAAAACCTCTTTGAAATTCATGAAAATCGATTTTACTCGTCTCGTAACTGCCGCTGGCTCTTAAGCAAGGGGTCTCAGCGCTTAGGCATGACCTTCTCTGTTTAACCAGTGCTTAAGGGCCAGATTTGACGCTTAGGCGTCAAAACTCTTTTGCACAATTTTTCACCTTTTTGCTCCAAATTTGATCCTTTTTCAGTCCTTTAAACATTTTTACCCTTTTTACCATGTATCTGCAAAACACACAAATATCTTCCATTAAAGCGCAATATCTCAAAAATAGGTATAAAAATGTGTCTAAAACATAATATAATTTAGGTGTATCAGTTTGCACAAAAATACCTTCCATTAAAGCGCAATATCTCAAAAATAGGTATAAAAATGTGTCTAAAAACACTTTATATTTTAGGTGTATCATTACTCCAAAGTGATTATTTTGTACCAATTATATAATTGATTGTTTAAGTTCAAATGAGTTAGGTACTATGGCAAGAGTTTGAATACTTAAATTAATTTCATCTACAGTAGGGTTTACATAATCCTTTAAAGGTTTTTGTAAATTATGATATTCATTTTTAGTGGTTTGAATTTTAATATTATTTTGCGATGTGTTTGTCATTTCTTGAGAATTATGAAGTTTTCCTTGTTTTCAAAATTTTCTAATATTTCCTACCAATTCAGAAAAAAAAGACACTAAATTTTCAAATCTAATATTACGTATAATGAAGTTAAAATTACAGAGAATAAAATTGCACATGAAAACTAAAATTTTTCTTTTAATTATTAATTACATTTTTTTTGGTTTTAAGTTTTTCAATATAAGTTTTTCAAATTTTTTTGTTTTAAATATATATACTTTTAAATTTTAAAAATTACAATTCAAATAAAATTGTAAGTTAAAAAGTTCCTTCGCAATCCCTAGCAACGACGCCAAAACTTCACCCAACCCGCACTTATGCGTATTTTTAATCTCCTTAATTATGCTAGAAAATAAATCTAAATTTATATCTAGCGGCTAGTGTGAACACTTGCAATGTTTTATGAATTATATAATATATTTTCACACTAGGGGCACTATGTAAGTATACGCATCGTTTCAAGTAATATAAGATTTTTATTAAAAACCCCTAGTATCGATCTCATGAGGAATATGATAACCCTTAAAATCAACATACAAAAAATTTATTTAAATTGTAATTTAAAAAGATAAAAGATTTAAAATGATATGCTTACAAAAATTACTACTAAAAGAGTTTAAAAAGAGAGTAACAACTAAATGTAACCGGTTAACAAAATATAACAATAAGTTCGGATATTCTAGAAAAAGCTTTCCTCTAGCAAAAAGATTTTAATCTATGTAGGATTCAAATGATTTAAGATAAAATTAAGGTATTGTGACAAACAAAAACATAACTTATTCTTTACCTTCCTCCTGGTGCTTGCAAAGAACATTAGCTAACTTAAGGTTGATTTCTTAACATCTCGAATCCACGTCAGTGCTATCTAGCATAACACCTTTAGTTGCCCCTAGCTCATTGATCCCGACTGTCTATATGCAACAATATAACAATGACTTTAATGATCTTTTTCACTTATGTAATCTTACTTTGCAATAAAACCAAAAACTTGATCCTGGAGAAAATAAGAATTTAACTTTTAATTATATATATATTGGGATACTACACAAGTTACATATCATTATCAAGTAATATATGACATTTTGACAAAGACCTGAAAATTGAACCCACAGGAAAAAAGCGCAATATGCACAAACTTTCTATTTTTAAAAAGACAATTACTTAAACTACAAATATTTTCTCAATAAGTAAAATTTAATTCAATTTGGTATTTTGATATTTTGACAAAATAATAAGACTTCTAAAGATAACTTGAGTTTATGTAAAAGAAAAGCACTTGATATGAAAATATATTTCTCCTTATCATGAATCAGTAATAAATATAGAATTTATGTTGTGGAAGTTTGCAAATTGTGTTGTGCCAAGTAAGAGCAATAATATTCTTTACGCTTGTTAGAGATGCTATAAAGAACATTGGCTATGTTAAAGTTTGAATAGTTCTGAAGACCGGCTAGGCAGGGAAGATACTAACTCTCACTATAGAGTTCCCTCAATTCCCTCTACCTGGGGGCTAACTTCTCGTATCAGAATCTAAAACAGTAAACCAAGTTGGGGGCTTTAACGTGTCACATTAAAGTCCTCTAACTCTACACCCTTCAAAGTTTATTTACTAATTTATTTGCACTCAATCATATGAATTACATTCTCATTCATACAACCTCATGTGATTCTTTCCAATTGTTGACTGAGACAATACTTCTTACATGTTCTCACAATAAATTTTAACGTATGGATAGGCCAAATCAAGAAGTAAATGAAGTAAATGGATTTAAATCATCACAACTTCTTCCAACATTAAAGATCAATACACTCTACAAATTCCATCCAACAATTTTAATTACTTATCATTTTAAGGAGAAAGATAAAGAAGACTACTCAGAATCCATGAAAAAAACAAAATCACACTTTAGTTTAAAAGTAGAAATCATTGTCAAACCAACAATAAGTCTTGATTAAAACCAAAAGTAGTTCAAAACAAAAGATAAAAACTTATCACAAATCCTCCACCAAACTCTTGAAGTTCCTTTGTATCTCTTCTCCTTTATAACATGCTTGACTCTCACAATAAAACTAAAAAAAAGGATAAAGTAAATTTGTGGTGCCTGAAAATCTCTCCAAAACTATCTCTCAAAACTTCCCCTTTCCTACACTTTTCAGAACTTTCAAGCACACTTCTAAAAGTCTCAACTTCCTTCTTTTATAAATCTCTAAGAGGTGCCTTGATAACTCTTCAAAATGTGTCCCAATTCGATTTATTCTACAAGGGATGCCTCCTTTCACAAGTCTTTTAATCAAATTTTCATTTCTAGGATCATAACCACCCTCTTTAGCCAATAGGTGCCTCAAATTTCCCTTCAAAATTTGGCAAAATGAATTAAACCGTCAAATAACTACCTCTGGCGCTTAAGCACGAGGCCTTTGGCGCTTGGGCACGGCCTTCTCTATTTCTCCGGCGTTTAAGCGTCGGATTTGACGCTCAGGCGCCAAAACACTTTTGTACCATTTTCACATTTTTGCTCCAAATTTGATCCTTTTCACTCCTTTTAGCATTTTACACCTTTTTACTTGTACCTGAAAGAAAAACACACAAATACCTTTCATTAAAGCGCAATGTCTCAAAAAATAAGTATAGAAATGTGTCTAAAAACACTATATATTTTAAGTGTTTCAAAATCCCCTAAACTTAAATGTTACTTGTCCTTAAGTGACACTTCAATCTTTAAAAACCAAATAAGTGTGATATGTATATGAGATTCTTTAGGAGTTACTTAAATTTAGATTTAGAAATATAGTAGTTCAATTTAGAAAAAAAATATTTAGTAAATGAGGCCAACTTAAAGTTTATAAAATTTTAATGTTAAGAAATATGAAAATACGAGTTTCTATCTAATTCATAAATTTTGTAAATTTTTCAAATTTAGAATTTAGTCCTTTTATTATCTTCACTTAAAAAATTTTATTAAAATAATTTTACTTACTATATATATACCTAAGCTTAAGAGTTTGTTAAGTCTTATACTTTAAAAAGATCAAATGTGGAACCAATTTTTAATTATGCACTAATCCTCAACCTTCTCCTCCCTTAATTTTTTTTCTTTTTCTTTTTCTTTTCTTTCCTTTTCTTTTTCTTTTCTTTTCTTTTCTTTTTCAGGCAATGATTACTTTATCTGGATAAACTTTTAATGGTTTTGAATTCCATTTCTCCTTCTCTAAAGCAAAGTCCTGATATAAGTCTCTTACATATAAATATAATAATAGTTCTTAAAATTATTTTTAACAAAAAACAATTTAAGTATTAAAAATAAAAGTCTCAATTTTTAAATTTTTCAAAAATATAATTTTTTTTTACTAAAGATAATTACACAATATTTAACATTTTCTACACTAAAAATTTTTAACTGAAAGTTTTTCTTCATTACTCAAAACTTTAACTAAATTTTCTTACTCATTTCTAAAATCAAAATTTATTTGCCTAATATAACTTCATATACTTGACTATTTTTCTTTTCAAATCAAATTCACTTGTAGCACATTTGAGAATAAAAAATTCAAGTTTTGAAAATATTTTTCACCCCCCCAACTTAAATTTGTAACTAGATTAAACATTTTAGCAGCAAATATATATATAAGCAGGAATGAAAATTTGAAATAACATGCTTACAAAAATTTTTATACCCTAATTATACAGGTATAAAAACTAAAAACAAGAGTAAAATTAATTTTGATTAATTTTCTATCATTTTTATTTAACTTTAACATGTAGAGATTCAATAGACTTCTAAGTAGTGGGTACATACATAAAAACAAACTAACACACTAACTTTGACTTCAAAAAAACTAACAAGATAAAAGAAAAATACAGGGTAACAGTTTTCTGAATTTAAAATTTAAAATTAAAGTTAGCAAGATTTTTAAACTTTCACAAGACATGGAATTAAGTTCAATCCTTAACAAACTAACACAAAAATCAGCACACAACAACAATTACTACCCTATAATTTAAAGTAAAGTACTGAGAAACACATACATCACAATAATAATTAAATAAAAGTCTACCACTTCACAAAGTCTAAACAGGTACACAAATGCAAATGTAGCAAGTTCAAACCACGTAGTCCAACACATATTACAAACATAAAAATAAATAACTCAGTCCTTCTCCTCATCATCCTCAGAATCACCACTATTCCAAACATCTGCAGGCTCATAATCAGGGTATCTAGGATATGGAGGAAATTGCTTTCCTTGGTTACCCTTAATGAGGTTTTCTAGAGATGAATTAAATTTCTCTTCATAATTGACCAAAGGAAAATATGTTCAGATTTTAATACCTATTTTTCACTGATTTTGATGATATTTCACTTTAAAGAAATTTATTTTTGATGTTTTGTTGAAGGGAATGATGAATTAGGGTCATTGGAGCAAAAAGATGCAAAAAGGAGTGAATTTGGAGCAAAAAGGACCAAAATATGAAGATTTGATCTTGGGCGCCGACAGCAGGCTCGATGCCGCCAACGACAGTTTTTTCCTGAGAGTCTAGAATTAAATATTCTAGAAGGCCGCCGACGGCGCCATCGAGGCTGCCAAAGGCGAGCACGACGGTTCTCTCAATAGATGCATTGAATATGGACGATTTTTGAAGGGACGCTTGGGCAATTCTTGAAAACTCTTCTACAACTTTAAAAAAAACAATTTGGGGGTGTCCACGGGTGTGTCCACAGGGTGTCCGCAGAGTCTTTGTTGTTTATGGTGCCCATTAGAGTGTAGAGAGTGGTTAGTATTGTGGCGAATTCTTTGAGAGATTGTAAGAGTGGAATGAAAGTGAGAGATTTCTTCCTCATTGCCGCTTCAAAGGAGAATTCTGTGTGTAGTAAAAAAATGAAGAGATTTAGAGGAACTTCGAGGAGTTTGCTTGGGGAGGAATTAAAGATAAGTTATATTTACTTATTGAAGTTTGTATGACTTTGCTTTTATATATAAATTCGAAGTTTTGTTGTATCTTCTCGATGAGTTCTGAGTAGTTTTCTCTGTCTTTCTTCTTGTCTTGAGATTTTATGAAATGGTGATTTGAATTGGTTGTGCCCTCAGAATGTTAAAGAAGTTGTGATGATCTTTTCACTTTAATCTTAATATACTTTCACTATGGCCAATTGATTTGTTAAAATATGTTTAGTTTTACAACTAAAGTGAACATTAAATCCAAGATTTAGGGAGGTCAAAGTCCTTGAAAGTTGGGTGCAAATAAATAGGAAAATAAAAATTATCAGACGTAGAATTAGAGATTTTAGAGTGACAGGCTAAAATCCTCAATTCGGTCCTATCATTGGGTGCTGAAGTGTAGATGTTAGCCCTCAATCGAGGGGAACGTGGGAGCTTCAAAGTGAAAGCCGACATCCTCCTAGCCTAGCCGCAGATTCAATAACCAAGCATAAGATTAATCAGTGTTCTTTATGTCTGGTCCAAAGGGTAAAAAATATGTATGCTTCTATTAAACACAATACAATTTGAACTGATTCAATTTTTCCATTCACTTATATTTCTTGAACAGGAGAAGGATGCTTTCTTATATATTGAACTTCACATTAGAAACTTTAATAGTAGAATTAGTTAATTAAGAGTTTATTAAAATTGCTTTTTTATTTCAATTGTCTATTAGTGACAAATATGCAATTTGAATTATATTGTTGTGATTAAGTATTGATTTTTTTAATCTTAGTTCATAGCATTCAATATTACTCCCTGTGGGATCGATATCTAGGACTCCATTAGAGCCCTGTATTACTTGAGTGATACGTATACCTGCGTTGATAAGTGTGACTTTGCAATTATTGAATATATTATACACATCTTTATCAAATCTCTAAGCGCTGTCAAGTTTTTGACACCGTTGCTGGGGATTTAAATCTTCTAGCAGCAGTATCAACTTCTTATATTTTTAAGCATATATAAAGTTGTCAAGTTTTTGGCACCATTGGACGGGGAGTAAAAATTAGTTTTTAAAAAATCATAATTAGAGTAACAGACAAATTAGAACTATTAGAAAACTTTTACTTGAATTACAATTTATTTTCGTATTTAGTTAACTTTTTTTCTTTGTACTGATTTCAATTGTATACGTAAATTTGGACTTGAAAATCTTATCCCCTACGATTCAAAATTAGAACGCACTATTATGAGAATTAGAAAACTAAGAAAAGAACCTAAAAATCCCAATACAATGGAAAACAATGTGAACAATCAAGGAATAGAAAATGAACTTCAACCTAGATCTCTACGAGAAAATGCAAATCCTATAGTAGATGAAATTCACTTATCTATTCAAAATCCTGATGTAGCTGCTAATTCATTTGAGCTCTAACCTGCTATTATCCAAATGGTACAAAACAATCAATTCGGAGGTACACCAAATGAAGATCTTAATTTACACCTCGCTAGTTTTTTAGAACTTTGTGCTACCTTTAAATATGACAGAGTTTCGAATGATGCTGTTAGACTTAGACTTTTTCCTTTTTCACTTAGGGATAAGGCTAAGATGTGATTAAATTCGTTAGCACCTATATTTATTAGAACTTGGGGAGAACTTTCACAGAAATTTCTATCCAAATATTTCCCTCCATACAAAACTGCTAACTTAGAAATGACATAACATCATTTTCTCAGATTGATGGAGAGTCGGCATACGAAGCTTGAGAGAGATTTAAAGATCTTCTTAGGAAGTGCCCACATCATTCGTTACCAGATTGATTGATAATTCAAAGTTTTTACAATGTGTTAGTGAGATTTCTTAGATCGATTATAGATACTATGACTGGTGGTTCTTTAATGTAAAACCCTTTTGATGAGGCTTATTCATTAATAAGAAGCGGCTGGTGGTTCTTTAATGTCAAAACCTTTTGATGAGGCTTATTCATTAATAGAAGAAAATGCTACCAACAATTTTCAATGACCCTCTGAAAGGGTAAATCCTAAAAGAGTAGCTAGTATCCACGGCTGGTGGTTCGTTAATGTCAAAACCTTTTGATGAGGCTTATTCATTAATAGAAGATATGGCGTGGTTCTTTAATGTCAAAACCTTTTGATGAGGCTTATTCATTAATAGAAGAAAGACTACAACTCAAAACCTTTTGATGAGGCTTATTTATTAATAGAAGAAATGACTACCAACAATTTTCAATGAAGGGTAAATCCTAAAAGAGTAGCTAGTATCCATGATTCTGATGCAATATCTATGTTAGCTTCGCAGATTGCTGCAATATCAAAGCAATTAGATCGTTATGGAATGAATTATTCTCCAACACCTACTATGATGGAAAATAATTCGTATTGGTAATTTTTTGATGTTCAACCTTCTTATAAGACTTTAAATGCTTTTAACAATAGACCCAACAATCCTTATTCGAACTATTATAACCCAGGTTAGAAGAATCATCCTATCTTTAATTGGAATAACAATTCTTCTACAAATCAATAATGTGCAAACAACCAAGTAAACCCATTGAGAAATTCATCCAACCAAGGAAATGTTAATTATACACCTTCTTATCCTTCAGGATTTAACGGTAACACTCAATTTAAGGAAAAGAAGTTGTCTATGGAAGAGCTGATATTGAACATGGGTCAACAATTGTAGAACCAAGGAAATCAATTACAAATTCAAGGAAACCAGTTAAAAAATCAAGGAACAGATATCAAGAAAATTGAAAACCAATTGGGGCATATTGCTACTACGCTTAGTAACCGAACATCGAGAACTTTTCCTAGTACTGTGGAACCAAATCCTAAAGATCAAGGAAAAGAACAAATAAAAGCGATTCAATTATGTAGTGGAAAAGAATTGGAAACAATAGTACGGAAAGAAATGGAAACTGAGGCGATTCAATTACGAAGTGGAAAAGAATTGGAGACAAGAGTGCAATAAGAAATAGAAACTGAGAAGAGAAAGTGGATATAGAAAAAGAAAAGGATCATGAATACCCAGATTTAGAATATCCACTTGCACCAATGAAAATTACTGTGGAGAAACCTTCACCACTGTTTCCTTAAAGATTGAAACAACACAAAATGGATAAATAATTTTCTAAGTTTATATAAATTCTTAAAAAATTAATGGTAAATATTCCTTTCGTAGAAGCTTTAGAGCAAATGCCCAATGATGTGAAGTTTATGAAAGATATTTTGTACAAGAAAAGGAAGTTCACTGATAATGAGGCTGTTACACTTAGCGAAGAGTGTAGTGCAATTATTTAAAAAAAGCTTCTTGAAAAATTAAAAAATTTAGATATTTTCACTATACCATGTGCTATCGGTGAAAGATTTTATGGAAGAGCTTTATGTGATTTGGGAGCCAACATTAATCTTATGCCTCTATCAATTTTTAAAAGATTAAAATTAGAAGAAGTCTCACCTACTTCTATAACTCTTCAGTTAGCAGATCATTCACTTACTTATCCTAAGGGAGTTATAGAAGATGTGTTAGTAAGAAATTTATCTTTCCTATGGATTTTATTGTTTTAGATATGGAGGAAGATAAAGAAATACCTATAATTTTAAGGAGACCTTTTTCAGCTATTGGAAGAGCTATGATAGATGTTCAAAAGGGAGAATTAATTATGAGAGTTAACGATCAAGAAGTGACTTTTAATATTGTGAAATCTATGAAATACCCTGCTATTGAAAGAGATAATGAATGTTTTCGCATGGAAATTAGTGAACATCTATTGAATGAGCATTTTAAAGAATATTTTGAAGAGAAAAAAAATATTTTAAAGTCAAAGATGAAATTATTTTGGACGAAATAGAACATGAAGAATTAGATTATGTTCAGAAAAGATTTGAGAAGCTGGATATTAAAGGAAATGCTGATAAGAATCTAGTTTCGTCAATTATAAAACCACATGAACTTGAGTTGAAAATATTGCCTAACCACTTGAAGTATGTGTGTCTGAGAAACTCATCTACATTACCTGTTATTATATCTTCAGAGTTAAATGATTTGCAAGAGCAAATATTTTTGGATACATTAAAAAGATATAAGAAAGCTTTTGGTTGGACCTTAGCTGATATCAAAGAAATCAGTCCTTTGATTTGTATGCATAAAATTACAATAGATGAACAATATAAATCAAGAGTTGATCCACAAAGGAGATTAAACCCAATAATGAAAGAAGTAGTCAAGAAGGAAATTCTGAAATCGTTGGACACTGGAATTATATATCCTATTTTGGATAGTGCTTGGGTAAGTCCAATTCATTGTGTTCTTAGAAAAGGAGGGGTGACTGCTGAAACACAAGAGAATAATAAATTAATACCTATCAGACAAGTTACTAGGTGACATATTTGCATTTATTATAAAAAATTAAACACTGCCACTAGGAAAGATCACTTACCTTTACCATTTTTAGACCAAATAGTATATAGACTTGCTGGGCCCAAATATTTTTATTTTTTAGATGGATATATCGGCTACCATCAAATTCCTATTGCTCTTGAGGATCAAGAAAATACAACATTTACTAGTCTTTTTGGAACTTTTTCTGTTTGAAGAATGCCTTTCGGATTATTTAATGCACCTGCAACATTCCAGAGTTGTATAATGTCTATAAAGTTAATTGATGATGGATTGGAAGTATTTATGGATGATTTCTTTGTATTTGGAACATCATTTATTAATTGATGATGGATTGGAAGTATTTATGGATGATTTCTCTGTATTTGAAACATCATTTGATTAATTGATGATGGAATAGAAGTGTTTTATGATGATTTCTCTGTATTTGGAACATCATTTGACACATGCTTAAATTATCTTAAAAAAAGTTTTGCAGTTATGCAAAAGAACTAATTTAGTTCTAAATTGGGAGAAATGTCAATTTGTGGTTGCAGAAGGAATTGTGTTAGGACATAAAATTTCAAAAAATGGTATGGAAGTAGACCATGCAAAAATTCAGGTTATATCTAAATTAATGTAAGAGGGGTTAGAAGTTTTCTTGGAAATGTTGGTTTTTACAGGCGTTATGTTAAAGATTTTTCAAAAATTACCAATCCTCCATGCCAACTTTTAGAAAATGACAAGAAATTTGAGTTTGCTGAAAACTGTTTAAATGTCTTTGAGTTATTAAAAGAAAAGCTAACCACATCCCCTATAATAGTTTCACCTAACTGGGTGAAACCAATCAAAGTTATGTGCGATGATAGTGATTATGCTATTGAAGCTGTTCTTGGACAAATGTATGATAAGATTTTTAAAGTTATATACTACGCAAGTAAAACTCTTAACGATGCTCAAATTAACTACACTGTTACTGAAAAGAAGTTACTGACTATTGTGTATGCTTTTGACAAATTTAGATCTTATTTAATTGAGACTAAATGTGGTGTGCACATTGATCACTCTGCTATTAAATATCTGATGCAAAAGAAGGATGCCAAACCAAAGTTAAGGCATACTGATCAATCTGCTATTAAATATCTAATGCAAAAGAAGGATGCTAAACCAAGGTTGATATACTTTTGATGCAAAAATTTGATCTTGTGGTTATTGATAGAAAGGGAACTGATAATCAAATTTTATGTGTTGTGCATACTGATCACTCTGCTATTAAATATCTAATGCAAAAGAAGGATGCAAAACCAAGGTTGATTAGATGGATTCTCTGCTATTAAATATCTGATGCAAAAGAAGGATGCCAAACCAAGGTTAATTAGATGGATATTATTGCAAGAATTTGATTTTGTGGTTATTGATAGAAAGGGAATTGATAATCAAATTGCTGATCATTTGTTGAGATTAGAATACAATGAATTATCTGACACCGACAATGAAATTACGGGCAGTTTCCCTGATGAACAACTCTATAATATTAATGAGTGGAAAATCTACGGTCTGCTGAAATTGCTAATTATATTCTAAGTGATATTTTTTCACATATGCTGACATTACAACAATAAAGAAAATTCATTCATGATGCGAAAACATATTTTTGGGACGAGCCTTATTTATATAAATAATGTAAGGATCTTATTATGAGAAGATGTGTACCTTATGAAGAAACTGAACTAATCATTCAAAAATGTCATGATTCTGAATTTGGAGGACATTTTGGAACTGATAAAACTGCTTATAAAATTTTACAAGCTAGATTTTATTGGCCACTCTCTTTAGAGATGTTTATAGATACATAAAAACTTATGATTGATGCCAACAAGTAGGCAATATATCTAGAAGAAATGAAATGCCTCTGAATTTCATGTTAGAAGTTGAGATCTTTGACGTTTAGGGATTAGATTTTATGGGATCTAGAAGAAATGAAATGCCTCTGAATTTCATGTTAGAAGTTGAGATCTTTGATGTTTGGCTAGAAGAAATGAAATGCCTCTAAATTTCATATTGGAAGTTGAGATCTTTGATGTTTGGGGACAGAAGAAATGAAATGCCTCTGAATTTCATATTAGAAGTTGAGATCTTTGATGTTTGGGGATTGGATTTCAATGGACCATTTATTTCTTCATCTGGGAACTTATACCATATTAGTTGCAGTAGACTACGTTTCAAAGTGGATTGAAGGACAAGCTTTACCTTGTTGTCATGCTAAAATTATTTTAAGATTTTTAATGAAAAACATTTTCACTAGATACGGAATGGCGAGAGTGATTAATATTGACGGAGGATCTCATTTCAAGAATAAATACATTCAGAGATTTGCAGAAAAGTTTAATGTTATTCATAGAATCTCTGCTTCCTATCACCCTCAGCCAGTAGGTTAGTTGAAGTTTATAATATAGAGATTAAATAAATACTGGAGAAGACTGTAAACCCTAGTAGAGTAGAGTGGTCTACTAGATTGGATACTGCATTATGGGTTTACAGGATTGCTAATAAAACTCCTATTGGAATGACTCCTTGTAGGGTGATTTTTGGAAAGACTTGTCACTTAAAAGTAGAATTGGAGCATAAAACATATTGAGCGATTAAAGAATTCAATTATAATTTGAAAACNGATAAAACTGCTTATAAAACTCCTATTGGAATGACTCCTTACAGACTAATTTTTGGAAAGATTTGTCACTTATCAGTAGAATTGGAGCATAAAGCATATTGTGCGATTAAAAAATTGAAATATAATTTGAATGATGCTGGTGAGAAGACNAGTTTTGCTTTACAAGACTAAGCTGAAATTATTCCCTGGGAAATTGAAGTCTCGTTGGTTAGGACCCTTTACGGTGACTCAAGTTTATACTTACGGAACTATTGAGATTGAAGATCAAAAGACTAAAAATAGATTTAAAGTAAATGGACACAGGTTAAAACCGTATTTTGAGGGTAGAAGACCAAATTTTAAAGAGGTTTTAATGACCAGTCAACCTGAATGACACCTTAATAAGTTAGGCTGATGACGTTAAACCAAGTGCTTTATGGGAGANGAAGTCTCGTTGGTTAGGACTCTTTACTGTGACTCAAGTTTATACTTACGAAGCTGTTGAAATTGAAGATCAGAATACGGGAAATAGATTTCAAGTAAATAGACACAGATTAAAACCTTATTATGAGGGTAAAAGACAAAATTTTAAAGAGGTTTTAATGTTCAGTCAACCTGAATGACACCTGAATAGGTCGAGCTGACGACGTTAAACCAAGTGTTTTATGGGAGGCAACCCACGTTTATCTTTATTTTTATCATGATTATAANAAGTTTTGCTTTACAATACAAGGCTGAAGTTATTCCCTGGGAAATTGAACTCTCGTTGGTTAGGACCCTTTATTGTGAATTGAGTTTATACTTACGGAGCTGTTGAAATTGAAGATCAAAAGACTGGGAATAGATTTACAATAAATGGACACAGATTAAAGCCGTATTTTGAGGTTAAAATACCAAAGTTTAAAGAGGTTTTAATGATCAGTCAACCTGAATAATATCTTAATAGGTCGGGCTGACGACGTGAAACCAAGTACTTTATGGGAGGCAACCTATGGTTATCTTTATTTTTGTTGCGATTATAGTGTTTTTAATTATCGTTACTTTGTGATAGTATTGAACTCTACTACTTGTATGTATCATTGAATCATCATAAAATTTGGATCCATAGAGAAAATTGGAACGCATTCGGACCAGAGAGAAACTGTGAAATTTTTGCCTTGGGCGCCGACGGCGGGCTCGACGTCGCCGACAATGGGTTTTTCCCTGGAGTCCAGACAATTAATTCTCAAGGCTTGTCGACGGTGCCATCGACGTCGCCGACGTCGAGAACAGCAAAATGACGGTTTTCGGAGTTTGAAATGTCAGTTTTTTGGCAGTTTAAGGTGAGATTTACTTCATTGAAACTTCCAAACTCAGTTCTTAAATTCATATTACCCAAAAAATGAATTGAAACTTCACCAAATGTATTCCTATGGCTTCCAATTCCACTGAAACCCCTAGATTTCTAGTGTTCAACTGGAGAAAGTTCATTAGTTTCGAGGTGCAACGAATCTTCAACAAAGTGCTGACAAAGAGGAGATTAATCAAAGAAAGAGGATTCGTGAATTGAGGATTGAACAATCCTTTGACAGTAATTGAAGAGATGATTGTGCGACGACGATGAGAAGTGCTGTGCTACACTACTGCCGCCGTAGTTGTTTCTGTGGTGAAGGAGTTTTATGCTAATTTGCATGGAATCAACCAAAGAGTCATCTATGTGCGAGGCAGTTGGATTACTTTTACTCCTGCACGGATTAATGAGTTATATATGATCGAGAATGTTCCTGTCTGCCAGTATTCCAACTTCATCCCAACAAGAAATCTAATGAATGAGATCTACCAATTTTTGATGGACGAGACTGAAGACTGGGAAATGAGAGAAAATGGGTATGTTAGTTTCTTCTGCTGCACTTCTAAATCTCATTTCTAAACACTCAAACTTCTTCATTTCTACAAAACTATTACCAATAATGAGGACGTTGAAGTATGAATTCAAACTGACTCCATATTTTTCATAGTTTAAAATGAAAGAGAACTGTACCTAAAATCTTGTATCTATCCCGAAGGATAAACACAAGACTTGATGATGAGGCTCGATCAAAATAAACTGAGGAAAGTATGACGTTCGTTTGGTCTGCGAAACCTTTATATTTGCCGACAAGTTCCCCTATTTAATAAAAAAGGATTAAATAGGGTTTATATTAAGCTGGGTTCAGACATGCTTCCTATAAGGGCAAGCCCCTATAAATAATTACATCTTAAATGACTAAAGTCACTTAAGAAGACTCGATAAAAATCAAAGAATATTTATCTTCAAGGAATTTCAAAGGGTAGGACTCTTCAACGAAATCGGACGTAGAGGTGTGAAAGACAAGGAATTTCAAAGGGTAGGACTCTTCAACAAAATCGGACGTAGAGGTGTGAAAGGGGATTAGTATCTTAAATGACCAAAGGCACCTAAGAAGACTCTCGATAAAAATCAGGAAATATTATCTTCAAAGAATTTCAAAGGGTAGGACTCTTCAATGAAATCGGACGTAGAGGTGTGAAAGGGGATTGATTCAAATTTGAAACATTTTATTGTAGAATCCAAAGGAAGGAAGAACTAGAGGATGTCATGGATCCAGGGAGAACCTCGANTAATGTTTGGCTTCAATTTTGAGGAGAAATATTTAGATGTTTCATCGTGCCAATTTTATTAGTTAGGGCTTATATTTTTGTGAAATGGTCACACAAATAGCCTGGAAGATATGAATTTTATTAGTTAGGGATTACATTTGTGTGAAATGATCACACAAATAGCCTGGAAGATGTGAGAGAGGTCGTGACAAACGACAACCTCGGAATCCTAAGACGAGTTAGGGCTTATATTGTATAACAGGTCGTGACAAACGACAACCTCGGAATCCTAAGACAAGTTAGGGCTTATATTGTATAGCAGGGTTATGCAAAGTCCTAAGGATAAGGTGAGGATTTACGTTTCATAAGCGAGCGACCTCGAAGTCCTATGGCTTTGTTGTTTAAGTTTGNCCTCAGAATCCTAAGACGAGTTAGGGCTTATATTGTATAGCAAGGCTATGCAAAAGCCTAAAGATAAGGTGAAGATTTACGTTGCATAAGCAAACAACCTCGAAGTCCTATGGATTTGTTGTTTAATTCTAATGAAGGAAGATTGGTTTAGCTGGGGAAGACAGATTTTGTTGTTGAAGATGGTCGTGCTGCCCACCAAGTTAGCTCCAAGNAAGGAAGGAAGATTGATTTAGCTGAGGAAGACAGTTTTTTGCTGTTGAAGATGGCCGTGCTATAAGTCTAAGGAAGGAAGATTAATTTAGCTGAGGAAGACAGTTTTTTTTTGTTGTTGAAGATGGCCGTGCTGCCCACCATACTAGTTCCAAGCTTCCGCCGCGATGAGTTTAGTTATCTAGTGTGTCAAGTTATAATGTCAAATCAGGTGGCCCTATGGTTGAAGTTCTTTAATTCTTAGTGGTGTCAAGTTATAATATCAAATCAGGTGGCCCTATGGTTGAAGTTCTTTAAATTTTATGGGGGTATGGTCAAGTTATAATATCAAATCAGGTGGCCTTATGGTTGAAGTTCTTTAAATTTTATAAGGGCGTCATAATATCAAATCAGGTGGCCCTATGGTTGAAGTTCTTTAAATTTTATGAGGGCATATTAAGTTGATTAGAGCGACACCGGTTAGGATCCTACGGTTCTCTTGTTCTGGCATCACTATTTTCTATTGGATTCACTTAGTCTAAATGAACTTATTAAACCCAACTTAATGAGTTCCATAATTTCATTTAAATCGTGGGAAGCCTCGTTAGCAACCGAAGGTTACCTCCTCCAAGGAATTCCCAATCATCCGATAGAGGCATCTTAGTTTAGTTGAAGTTTTGGTTTTGTATAATGTTTGTGATTAAATCTTGAGTTGTTTTATATTTTGAATGTTGTGGAGGTGCATTTTATCTTGGTTGATTTTAGTTCTGGTTTGGGTATGATTATGATTATGGTTAACATGCAAGTTTATGTTGTCTTCATGCATGTAGGTAAATGCAATCATAAAACATGTAAGGAAAAGACAGAAGAAAGACGGTACTATAAAAATGTGAAAGCGTACCTGGCGAGTCTTCTCGTTCCACCACCTGAAACTTAAAATGCATGTGAGGACATTTATGAAGAGCAGAAAAAGTAAAGTTCTGGGGGGTTCTCCTAACTCTATGTTGTATTTTGTTAAGTCCTTAAAAGTTTAAGGATGATTCCTTCAAGCAAAGAATATTAAGTTTAATAGGCCTCTGAGGTATCCACAAGTTAAGAGGGAGGAAACAGGTCCATGCCTCTCCCTCACCAACTAGTGAAAAGCCTCGAGTCCATTTAAACTTATCATTTTTCTTAATGGCCTCACCAACTAGTGAAAAGCCTCGAGTCCATTTAAACTTATCATTTTGCTTAATGGTCTATCCTGTAAATATCCTTAATAAGCCTTGAGTCCATTTAAACTTATCATTTTGCTTAATGGTCCATCCTGTAAATATCCTTAATGCTCAGTGAGCATCAATGTCTCATTATTCCCTAAGAAAGGGGTAATTATCATTTATCATTTAATTTTGAAAATTATATGGGTGAAAATCCTCAAAGGGGCAATGCTTAATGGTTCATCCTGTAAATATCCTTAATGCTCAATGAACATCGATGTCTCAATTATCCTGAGGAATTATCATTTATCACTTAATTTGAAAAATTATGTGGGTGAAGACCCTTAAAGAGGCAAGTTATTGTAATTTGAAACACTTAGCCAAATTTTAGTCCTAATTGGGCTTAATGATGTTTCAAGGATGTTTGATTTTTTTATTTCTCTAATCCCTTTTTTTTAGTCAATTTTGATTTAGCCTACGTCACCACTAAGCCCTTAAGACCTATGTGAGTGTCTTAATTAGAGGGTTAAGTTTTTAAGTGGTCTTGATTCATGATTTGAATTTTATTTGAAAATCAAAATAAGGGTATTAAATTGATTAATTATTGACTTCAAAATTCATACCCCGAGGTGAGTGTCTTACTTAATTTTGAAAAGAGTTAAGCTTTAAGTGGTCATGATTCATGATTTGAATTTTATTTGAAAATCAAGATAGGGGTATTAAATTTATTAATTATTGACTTCAAAAGTCATATTTATTTGAAAATCAAGATAGGGGTATTAAATTGATTAATTATTGACTTCAAAAGTTATACCTTTATTTGAAAATCAAAATAGGGGTATTAAATTGATTAATTATTGACTTCAGAAGTCATACCCCTATCTAGGTGAGTGTCTTAATTAGTTTTGAAAATGGTTAAGCTTTAAGTGATCATGATTCATGACTTGGATTTTTTGAAAATCAAAATAGGGGTATTAAATTGATTAATTATTAACTTCAAAAGTCATACCCCTAAGTGAAAATCAAAATAGGGGTATTAAATTGATTAATTATTGGCTTCAAAAGTCATACCCCTAAGTCGAAAATCAAGATAGGGGTATTAAATTGATTAATTATTGACTTCAAAAGTCATACCCCCTAAGTTCATGATCATTTTATTTTAATACACTTCTAAATTTTAATAATTTAGAAATTTATTAATATTAATTAAGAAAGTGAGATTGGTTTATACCAAATAACCCCTCATGTTTCAAGCATGAATTATTAAGGATCAGAGGTTACCCATTCCCCTCCTTGAATTAAGCCTAAATGTTAATTAAGGCAAGGTTTCCAAAATTACACATTTGCCCCGAAGGCTCTAACACTTCATAATTTGTCAAATTAAATTCAAATAACTTTGAAATTTTTATCCTACCTCATCCATGAGTTAATTGAGACATCAGAGGAGAAAATGTGATTTTTCAAAATTTAATTTAATTTATATAATTATTTTAATGCAAAAAATAGGATTTTTTAAAAGAAAATTCCTAACTTGACCAAGGTAAATTATGATCCCTTGAAATTTTTATTGAAGGTATACCTAGACTAGAGAAGCCTTTAGATCAAATTTCATGATTTTTTGAATTCTCTGTGATTTATTAGAATTATTTTATGTTCTGGGCTATTTAATAAAAATTAAATATTTTAGGTGGTGAAAATTAAGTTTTGTATTTTTGAAAAATTTCTCTAAAGTCAGAGAACTCAGAGGAGTAAATTTTATATTTTTTTGACTTTTCCTTGATTTATTGGAAATATTTTAGTGAAAACTCATTTTTAGCCTTTTAAAAAATTATTTTTAAGCTTTGAAAATAAATATCTTTATTTAGAAAATCAAGAAAAATATTCTAATTGTTCCTATGTGATTAAGAAACAATTTAGAACATTTTAATGAGTTTTATTATTTTTAAGATTTTTATGAATTTTTAATTATTTTAAATATTTAAAATAGGCTGAAAATCAAGTTTTTAATTTAAATATAATTTTATTTTTAGAAAATACCCCTGATCCCAGAGAACTCAAAAAAACTAAGTTTCATAATTTTTTGAGTTATATTTTGATTTTTAAAAATCATTTAAGTGCCAAGAGTGGTATTTGTCTT
>JXCR01136149.1:127398-153278 GCA_002079205.1 Phalaenopsis hybrid cultivar | reverse complement strand
CCGCCGATGGCAAGCACGGCGGTTCTCTCAACAGATGCATTGAATGTGGATGATTTTTGAAGGGACACTTGGGCAACTCTTAAAAAATCTTCGACAACTTTAAGAGAAACAATTTGGGGGTGTCCACAAGGGTGTCCACGAGGTGTCCGTAGAGTCTTTGTTGTTTGTAGTGCCCATTAGAGTGTAGAGAGTGGTTAGTATTGTGAGGAATTCTTCGAGAGATTGTAAGAGTGGAAGGAAAGTGAGAGATTTCTTCCTCCTTGCCGCTTCGAAGGAGAATTCTGTGTGCTGTAAAGAAAGGAAGAGATTCAGAGGAACTTTAAGGAGTTTTCTTTGGGAGGAATTAGAGAGAAGTTGTATTTACTTATTGAAGTTTGTATGAGTTTGCTTTTATATATAAATTCCAAGTTTTGTCGTATCTTCTCCATGAGTTCTAAGTAGTTTTCTCTGTCTTTCTCCTTGTCTTGAAATTTTGTGAAATGGTTATTTGAATTGGTTGTGCCATGAGAATGTTAAAGAAGTTGTGATGATCTTTTCAATAGAAATGGTAATTTGAATTGGTGAAGCCATAAAAATGTTTAATAAATTGTGATGATCTTTTCACTTCAATATTAAATTTACTTTCAATCTGGCCAATTGATTTGTTAAAATATGTTGAGTTTTACAACTAAAGTGACGATTGCATCCAAGATTTAGGGAGGCCAAAGTCCTTGAAAGTTGGGTGCAAATAAATAGGGAAATAAAAATTATCAGGCATTGAATTGGAGATTTTAGAGTGACAGACTAAAATCCTCAATTCAGTCCTATCGTTTGGGTGTTGAAGTGTAGATGCTAGCCCTCAGGCAAGGGGAAAGTGAGTGCTCCAAAGTTAGAGTCGGTAACCTCGCAGCCTAGCCGCAGATTCAGTAACCAAGCATATGTTTAGTCAATGTTCTTTATGCCTGGTCCAAAGGGTAAAGAATATATATGCTCATATTTGGCACAATACAATTTGAACTGATTCAATTTTTCCGTTTACTTATATTTCTTGACAAGGAGAATGATGCTTTCTTATATATTGAATTGCACATTAGAAAATTTATTAATAGAATTAGTTAATTAAGAGTTTATTAAAATTACATATTTATTTCAATTTCCTATTAGTGAAAAACATGCAATTTGAACTATATTGTTGTGATTAAGTATTGAATTTTTTAATCTTAGTTCATAGCCTTTAATATTACTCCATGTGGGATCGATATCCAGGACTCCATTAGAGCTCTGTATTTACTTGAGCGATACGTATACTTGCGTTGATAAGTGTAACTTTACAATTATTGAATATTTTATACACATCTTTATAAAATCTATAACTGCTGTCATATTTTTGGTGTCGTTGTCGGGATTTAAATCTTCTAGCAGCAGTATCAAATTCTTGTATTTTTAAGCATATATAAAGTCGTTGTTAATAATTTCTTTTTCTTCTATTATACCCATCAATATGACCTACAAAGCTTTCTAAATCCAAATCCCTTGAAATTTTTACTTGAGGTAGACCTAGATCAGAGAAGCTTTTGGACCAAATTTCATGATTTTTTGAATTTTATTTGAAATTTAAGAATTATTTTAAGTTATGGGGTATTTATTAAATATAAAATATTTTAAATGTTTATATTTTTGAAAAATCTTCCTGAGGTCAGAGAACCCAAAGGAGAAAAAATTATATTTTTCTAAATTTTATTTGATTTATTGCAATTATTCTTAGTGAAAACCCATTTTTAGCCTTTAAAAATTCTTTTTAAACTTTGAAATTCAGTATCTTTATTTAGAAAACTAAGAAAAATATCCTAATTGTTCTTAAGTGCTTAAGAAGCAATGTCGAACATTTCAATGATTTTTATTATTTTTCTATTTTTTTATGAATTTTTAATTATTTAAATATTTAAAATAGGCTAAAAAAAGTTTTATTTTAAATATCCTTTTATTTTTAGAAAAATACCCCAGATCTCAGAGAACTCAAAAAATAAGTTTTTATAAATTTTTGAGTTATTTTTTACTTTTAAAAATCATTTAAGTGCCAAAAATTTCATTTATCTTTAAAAGTCAGCTTAAGTGACCAAATGAACTCAAAATACTTTAGAATTTTTATGATGAGTTCTCTGGATCCTAAAAATAGTAGAGATAAAAAATCAAGTCTTTAAGATTTGTGAAGATTAGGTGTATTTGAAAGACTTGGCTGTTGAGAAATTTTTCTAAAGGCTTTCTGGTTATCATAAACCTCTCAAAATTTTCTTGAATTTTTCTAGGCAACATGCTAATTTCATTTAACTTGAAAAATATGATTCTCTGTCTAGGGACCTCATCTGACTTTGGAAAAATCAGGGAATGTTACCTAAGACAGTGCAACAACATGCTAAAATTTCGAGTTATAGTGTGATTACTACATGCATGGAGAATCAAAACTTCCAAATCAATATTTAATTAATTAAAAATAAAATATGCATCAAATGGCCTCCAAATCATTTCCACATTGTTCTCCTCTATTCACTAAGCAAGAAGATATTTTTATTCTATTTTTATGATTTTTCTACACCAAGATATGGATTTTTGAGGTTAGGGGTATTTGAACGAATAGGAAAAATCCCTATTTGTCTATTTAAACAGCGTGGCGCCATGTAGATCCCAGGCAGCTCCGAATTCCACGTGGCGCGCTCCAATTTGATGTTGTCATCGACATAAGCAGTCACGCATCCCGCTGTTCATGTAAGGAAGAATTTTCTGACTTCATCTCAACCGTCTATCCGATACATGCACGATCGGACGACGCTCCATCATGGTCCCCGATAGCCTAGCCCGAGAACCGTCCATCTTCTAGGCTTAAGATCTCTCTCATTTCTTAACCAAATTGGATGAATTTTTTTTAAAATGCTCATCAAGAATAGACAAATACATCCATAAGGTGATCAAGCCATTAAATTAACTCTAAGTAAATGGAGAATCAAAAGAGGCTGGGGAGGGGGAGAGATTTTATACCTTTGCTCTGAGAAGTGAAGCTTCGATTAGAGAGTCTTGGCACATTCGTTGTGATTCAAAGAGGCTAGATATTGAGTCTTTAGTCTTGATGTATGGCCTATGTATGATTTTGATCACGGTCAGATTTGGGAGTTGGTCTAGAGCTATGGTAGAGGCTCTGTGAGAGGGGAATTTGGTGGGGCTTAAGCTTCTTTCACTGTTATGAAGGTGTGGGTGAAGTTAATTTGAATTTATTAGACTGTGGAGGTGTATTGGGCTATGTCCTGATTTTCAGCAAGATTTTGAGCTCAAAATTGAACTCCAACAGTGGAAATTGGTGAGGGAAAACAGTTGGAATGCACTGAGTGGATCTTAGGGAAGCTCTGTGGTATATTTGGGGAGGTCTCTCTAAGAAATTTTCAGCACCACCTCCCATGGATGTGGGAGGTGCTTTTAGTAAAAATGGCTAAGGGGCGGCTCCCATGGCCAATTAGGGGGTGCATTATGCTGCTTAGGTGGATGACAGAGGAGCTTTACAATTTAATTTGGTTGAGCCAGCCTCTAGGTTTGATTTGAGTGAAGTTCCATGGAGGTGGCTCTTGGTTTTAAGCTTCTCCGGTGACTAGGCCTACCGACCATGGCAGGGGGAGGTGGCTATGTGCTCAGGGCATCCAGGTGAATCTGTCAAAGCAATTTATTGCAATGGGGTTTAGTTTTGGTAATGATATCTTAAGCATGTGTATTTTTGGAAATAAGATCCCTTAATTTGGGGGACTTTTGGTCCATGTCTCATCTAACTTGGGTTAGATGGGATTTGGCTCACCCTTAGGTCTAACCAATGGCTGTGGTGGAGCTAATTTGATGACTTTCGGGTAGTTAGGCCATCTTTAATGCACGGGTTCAATGTTGGTCCAAGTGAACAAAGCTTGGGTTTGGGCTAGGTTAGCCATGTCAATTGACCTAATTAATTGATCAACATTGTGTAAATGATTGTTATGAAGATTTTTGGTGAAGGGTTGAAGTGATTTTGAGTTCAATTGGTAGGTCAATTTGAGGGATTTTAGAAATTTGGCCAATTTGGGCATGTTGGGATAGACATTGGTCTAGGTTGAGCTAGCCATAGATTAAGTCCAAATTGAATGGTCCACATGATTGAGGGAGATGTTGTGAAGATTTTTCATTAAGGGATAGAGTGGAAATTCTGGGGTTAAGGCCCTCAATTTGGTGAGATTTTGAGACGTGGTCAATTTGGAGTAAATTTAGGGCTTTTTGGACTTATGTTGAAATCAAATGAAATTGAGGCCTCACCAAGGCCAATTGAAGGCCAAGTTTGATGTATGGGGATTTCATGAAGGTTTTTTAACACAAATTGTGGCAAATGGAGTAGGGCATGGGTTCAATTTGGTGGAACCAAGTCATAGGGCTAAAATTGGGTTTTTGGTTTAACTCAAAATTGTGTTCAAATCATGAACCAACTGAGCTTTGATTTAGTCTATATTGGTCACATCAAGGGTAAATTTTAGTTTAGAATTGAAATTGGGGTAAATTGAGACCAATTAAACAGACATTTGAGGTAATTTTGGGAAAATATGGGCCTTTAGAGGGCAATGTGGCGGTTTTGGTCAAAGATGATCAAATTGGGTCATATGATAGTTGAGAAAAATGAAATTGAGAATATTTTGGGGGTTTTGGGAGTTTTTGGGATTTTTTGGAATTTTTGGAATTTGGGGTAAGGAGGGATATTTTGGCAATTTGGCCAATTTTGGTGATTTTGGGTAGTTTGGGTGTTTTCAAGATGTTTGAAATGATTTTTGAACCAAGTTGGGTATTTTGGGTATATTTGGAAATTTGGCCAAATTTGGGGTTCCAAAGTTATCTAGGTAATTTGGGGGAATTTAAGGGCAAAAAGCGAGGTTGGGTGTCTTGGTAGATTTGGAGTGCCAACCACCATCAATAAGCCATGGACTAATGGAAACCCTATTTTGGGTCCTCTATGTAGTGATCTTAGCCAAACCCTAGCCCAGGGCTAATGGGTTTAGGGGACCAACTACAGGAGTCTCCCAAAAGTATAAAGGGACTAGAGCTTAGAAATTCTGGGTTTAGCCCTAGTCCATAAGTGCTAAGCGATTGCAAGTGAGTGCCTTAGCCCTAGTCCAACACCCAGAGCCAACCCTAAGGTCTAGCAATCCTAAGGGTGACTCATCTTGAGCTCCCCCATAATGAATCCACCTACTAAGTGCTAGAGGTTAGGACCAATATATGGAACTTCAAGTTGAGTAAAGAGGAGTGTAGAATTTCTAATGGCGAGGGTTCCTTTCCTAGTTTTCTAAGAATAGTCAGTAGGAAAGTCCTATAGCTAGACCTTAGGCTACCAAGTGGAAAAACTAAATCTCAACCAAAAGAAAGGTAAAAAAGTGGACCCCCAATATGTGTTGTGTGTTGGGCAAGCACACCGCGTGTATTGGTGATGACTGACGAGATCAACAAAAACCAATCTAAACTCCTAAGTCAACAGACCTGAAAGTATTTGTAGAGTTGTATGTGTGATTTGTTCCCGCTGGGAAATTAGCAAATGATTTTTTTATTGAAATCAAGGAGTAGGGACTCTCGCTGGGGATCAGAGAGTGAATTTTGAGTTATGAAATTTCAGGTATTTATAAAGGATGGGAGTCAGTATATAAGTGCTAACCCCGAGGTGAAATTGAAATTTGGGTATCAATCCTGAAATAAGAATCAGATGTCATAATCCATTTAAGGTAGTCTTGAAATTGATTTCAAAAGATGAGAACATGATTGTGTGGGAGGACCGAATCGAGATCGAAAACACAGAGGCTCACATCTGGCTCGAAAGGGTAACAATAGTGTAGAAGATGACAACATTTAAGGATATGTCTCCATAAAGAAAGGACTGTACCAATTTGAGTTACCACTAGGGAGTTATATTTGAACTGACATATGACATGGAGAATATATATGTCACGTTAGGAAGGAAAGCGCTAGGGCTCACATCCAACCCAATTGATGACGAAGAAAATGTTTGCTACGTTTAGGAGGGAAGCACTTGGACTCACATCTAACTCAAGAAGTAATAAGAAAATATGTACGTCATGCTAGGAAGGAAAGCACTAGGACTCATATCTAACCCAAGAGGTGACAAGAGAATATATGTGTTACATTTAGAAGAAAAGTACTAGGACTCACATCCAACTCAAGAGGTAACAAGAAATTATGTGTGTGTCACATTAGGAAGGAAAGCGCTAGGACTCACATCCAACCCAAGCGGTGACAAGAGAATATATGTGCTACATTGAGAAGGAAAGCACTAGGGCTCATATCTAACTCAAGAGGTAACGAGAAAATATGTGTGCGTCACGTTAGGAAGGAAAGCGCTAGGACTCACATCCAACCCAAGCGGTGACAAGAGAATATATGTGCTACATTGAGAAGGAACGCACTAGGACTCATATCCAACTCAAGAGGTAACAAGAAAATATGTGTGCGTCACGTTAGGAAGGAAAGCGCTACGACTCACATCCAATCCAAGCGATGACAAGAAATTATTTGTGCTATATTGAGAAGGAAAGCACTAGGACTCATATCCAACTCAAGAGATAACAAATAAAAAATGTGTACATCACGTTAGGAAGGAAAGCGCTGGGACTCACATCCAACCCAAGCAGTGACAAGAGAATATATGTGCTACATTGAGAAGGAAAGTACTAGAACTCATATCCAACTTAAGAGGTAAGAAGAAAATATGTGCCCTTATGCAGAAAATATGTAGATTCATACATGTGAATCTGTAAGGAACATGTGAATAGAAAATAAAAATATGTGAAGGAATCAAAATTTAGGTACTGATCCAGAAATGAGAATTGAATTTTAGTTATCATTTTTGAAAAGAGAGTCGGAAGTCAGGGACTGACCTTGAAGATTAAGGATAGGATGCCATGTTCCATTAAAGGGGGTCTTATACCAATCTCGAATATGGGGAGTCAAAATTTGGGTACTGAATCCAAGAGTCATATGAAAACAGTGTAGAGAGTTTGTGATGTTGAATTTATAGAAATGTGTCACGCGAAAAGTTTGATTTTGTTGAAGAAGATTTGTAGAGTTTTGTGGGGTTTTGTACATAATGTGAAATTCCGCAGGGATGTGAAGAGAGTTAATGCAGATAAAGATGGTTGTGCTGCGTGCACAAAGAGTAAGAAACTCCAAAAATGAGAGAATCCACTCAATAGATTCATTTTCTTTTCTTGTTGTTTTTATCACTTTTAATTTTTCAAAATATGTCTTTAAAATTTTAATTTTAGTTGGTTGATTTTCAAAAGAAATTGTTTTGTTGTTTATTCATTTGTGATTATTTTTATTTGAATTTTATTTATTGTTAAAGATTTGTTGTTTTGTTCTTCGTTCATTGAAATTTTGAACCAACACGTGGTTCGTGGCTTCCATCAATTGCACAAAAAGGCAACTGATAAAAATGCACATTTTTTAGAGAAATTTCCATTAATTTACTCCAATAAAGATGTTACAGATCAAACATAGGCTAACGCCTCAAAAAGGTACAATATATAGTCCATGTTGGAGTACATCCAGAACATCTCATGCCCTTAATACATTGTAGGCTGAGTATATCAGATACATATCATGTTGCTATAAAAAAGAAAGTGAACCCTCTGACCATCTGTATCAGGTACGACGAGCTCTTAATCAATCAGACCTTCTAAGCCATGCTCCAGGCTGAGAGTTCCCTCCGCATGTACTTAGAGGTACAACCCTCTCATAGCTCGTACGACAGTAGCTCTTCCAGTTCCGGGTCTGGCTGAAATCCATATGGTATTTTGCTATCGTCCATCCTACGGAAAGTCACGGACACTGTACAGTGCCGTACCCCTGGAATGCAATGTTTGGCGACATCTGCCCCATTTCCTTTTGGAACCAAAACTGAACCAACTGGCAGCAGAATCTCTACAATTTCTCTGAACTCACCAAGGCCGACAATGTCAATCTCTTTACCAAATAATATATTGCTCTTGCTCAGAAATGAGACCATGCAGAAGGGTCTTACAAAATCATGATGATCAATGTGAGGAGGTATGCAGTCTCCCTCGTCATATATGTTGATGATGCAGCTATTTGGGATGCAGGTAGCTAACAGTATGTTCCATTTGACCATCCTCTTGATCATCCACTTTATTATAGGAGGTAGTGGATCTACCTGGTCATGTCTAAGGATCTTTGGCGGATTTCCTTGTCTGTCGTTTGTGAATGGTGAATAATCTGTCGTTTGTCTGTCGTCAGTATATACCATGGAGCTCAGCCGCACTGAATGGTGATTCTCCCTTTTCTTCTCATCCATTTCTTCGGCTTAGAGTATGATCTTTCCATGCGAAGTCTTGCTTGGTCTCTATCCCTTAAATCGAAGAAGCAGTCAAGAATGCTTCTTTCATCACTCTCGGAGAAAACCCTGATATACAGCTCCAGGCCTTCCAATTTGTTGGTGATTCCTCCTTGGACTTCTTCGTAAAATTTAAATTCTCTTTTATTTACTTTGCTTATTTTGTAGTACTCCATCGTACTAGGAGTTGGTAGCTTCCGCGGGCGTTCCTCCCTTTGAATATTGACATGAACCTAAACTGACGCTGGCTGATCTGGAACACGAGACTCGACATCTAGCGGGATGTAGGACCCTGAGCTCCATGGTATATACTGATCTGTCCTCAGTGGGACGTATGGCTCATCTATCCTAAAATCTAAAGTCTGAGACCCATCGATGCTGGAGTAATACTCTTCCAATGTACTGAAGCGTTGTAAATGTAGAACATTGCAATCCGGGCATTCTAGAAACGCCCCAGTGGCTGATGTCCCTGCAGGTATTTCAGCGTTGCACGTCGGGTAAACCTTGCATAAAATATCTGAAGCTGAAGGTGTATCTAGCTCTGTGATGAACCTTGGTTCTTCATATGTGGTGGGTAGGCTGGCAAAAGTTTCTTTTATGTTTGGGTCATAAATATTCCCCTCAGGAATAGGGGTGAGTCAGTTGTTTGTCTCTCTCTGACGTCTGTGTTCTTCTCGTAGAAAAACCCTTTGCTTCTTGAGGTTGGCATTTCTGCATTACGTCTTGCGAAGCAAAGCATCTGGCAGTCGTTCATTATTGGCGGCTACTAAGCCTTCAGCTGGTGTAGCTACCATGGAGGGCAGACGACTGGGCCCTTCCATCGGATCTTGCTCTATTATCACGTTCTTGCCTTTGTGTGATGCATTATCTTTGGTGGTCAACCTCAGCAGTGAATGCAATCTGTCTTTCTCTTTACAGCTGACTACATTCATGAGAGGACCTTCGTAGTCCATGTCGACCTGGTTAAATTCTATGTTGAAGTCTATGGTACCACCTTGCGACGCCATCTCATCATTTAGTGCGAGGCTCCAGCCATCTTTGAAAGCAAAGATCAGCCTCTCTCTTGACATTTTTCTGCAGACGACAGGAAAAATGTCAGTGGGCCGAAACTTGGCATGAACAAAAACAAAACAAACTATTTATTGAAGTGAATTTTAGTTTATTTTAGTAAAACAAATAGTTTACTTATATATGATTTTTGTTTAAATTTTTTTAGAACATTATACTCAAAAGTGGAATGGAAAAAATTGAAATTTAAAATTATTTCTCAAAATTTTCATTTTATTGAGGTTAATTACAAAATTTGGACCCGGTCATAGACATTTTGCCACATAGATAACCCCAAAACAATCAAAGTTTCAAAATTTCAAAGCAAGCAAAGGCAAGCGGCATCAGGCTGCATAATAGGTTTTTAAGTGTGATCCATTTATTAGTAACATGGGTCTGTCGCCCTGGAAGTCCACTAACTGGTAGGCTCCTCCAATGTAAACCTTTTCAACGACAAAAGGTGCCTCCCAAGTTGGCTCGAATTTTTCACCTATTTTGTGGCATGCAAGAATAGGCCTTTTGAGCACAAGTACGAGGTCACCAACTTTGAATGTCCTTGGGTGGACCAATTTGTCATGGGCTTGTACCATCTTTGCCTGGTAAAGCTCCAAATGTTGTTGTGCTTCTAGTCATTTTCACTCAAGATTCTCCAGTTCTTCAAGTCTAAGCTTTGCACTTTCTTTTGTTGTGAGTTAGTTGGCAATAAGAACTCTAAGAGATGGTGTCTGAACTTTTAGTGGTAGCACGACCTCAGACCCGTACACGAGCATATAGGGTGTACACTGAGTGGGAGTCCTGAAAATCATCCAAAGCCCACAAGGCTTCTAATAGTTTGTTGTGCCAATCCCTTTTATTTTCATCCAGTGTTTTCTTTAAAATCTTACTAGTATTTTGTTGAAGGCTTCAGCCAGACCATTTGCTCTAGGATAGTAAATCATAGAGTATCTCCAATCTATCCCGTGTCTTTTAATAAAATTGTTGATCTTTGTGCTTCTAAAATCGATCCCATTGTCGAAAATTATTCTTCGCGGTACTCTAAAATGGTAGACAATTTGGCTTTTGAAAAATTGAAGGATGTGTTGTGTTGTAACCTCATGCAACAGTACTGCCTTTGCCCATTTGGAAAAATAATCTGTAATGGCAAGTATAAACCTGCGTCCTTTGGAAGATGGATGGTCTATCAGACCTATTATGTCCGTGCCCCCAACACTCGAATGACCACGAGGCAACAGTTGGGTGTAGCACATTCGGAGGCTAGTGTAAGACCACCCCATGCACGTAGCATTTGTGACATTTTATGGCTGTATCCATTCAGTCGGACATCATTGCTGGCCAACAATATCCAAGTCTTTTGATCTTCATTTTCATTTTCGGCCCTCATTAATAAATGCCACACAATCCGTCATGTACCTCTTTGAAAATATTTTGTACTTCAGCTCTGCTCAAACACCGTAGCCCAATCTTGTCGAATGATCTTCTTTAAAGAACATTTTCCACTAGGGCGTAAGACATGGCCCTTCTTGTGATATGATGTGCTTCAGACTTATCTTCTGGCAGCTTTCCAGTATGCAGATATTCTATTAACGGATCGCGCCAACCCTCATTAATGTCTGCAACTGTATTTATTGCTTCTTCTTTTCCGAGCTTGTGTAGAGTTTTGAGGTCGATTTGAGACAAGATTTGGTTTCCTTGCACTGTGATTTCAATAGAATCCTTGGGAGGACATGCCATTTCCTTAGCAAGTTTTTCTAGAGCGTCGACATGGGCATTATATCACCTAGGAATCTGGTAGAAAGTTACATCAGAAATCTGCTCTAGAAGCTTCATTGTGTACTGATGGTATTCTACTAATCTTGGTTTCAAAATTCTGTATTGGACGATGACTTGCTGGATTACGAGTTGGGAGTCACTATAGATCACAATGTTTGTTATATCCATTAAGATTGCCATTCCCAATTCGGTGATTAAAGCTTCATATTCTGCTTCATTGTTGGTGCACGACTCTGCCGGGTGGTATGAGAACCTCAACATGCCCTTATCTGGCATGATAAAGATCAAATCAATCTTTGCTTTGCATGGTATAACTTTGCCTAATCCTTTATCTTTTCTGGCTGACGAAGCGCCGTTGAAGTACATCTCCCAATGTTGCACACTAGAGAATTCCATTTATAGTATTTGCTCATCTGGTTACTCATCGTTGGGAGAGAATCTAGCTGACAGTGAGAGTGCAGCGAGAAAGTTTGCTAGTATATGTCCCTTGATAGCACAGAGGGGAACACAAATTATATCAAATTGCAATAAGATCATTGACCAACTTGCTAAACAACCAGAGAGTGTTGGTCGGGTCATCAAATATTGCAATGGATTAACTTTCGAGATTCGGGTAATCTTATGAGAAAACATGTAATGCCTAAGCTTTTGAGCAGAAAAAATCAATGCCAGACAATGCTTCTCAATAGGTGGATACCTTATCTCCGTCGGTATTAGGTGACAACTCAAGTAGTAGAGTGCATTTTCTTTACCCTTGTCATTGACTTGGGCTAAGAGGGCTCCAAGAGAGTCGTCTAAGGTCGCGATATAAAGTATTAATGGTTTCCCTGGAATAGGGGCTGCCAAGGCATGAGGTGTCATTAAATATTGTTTAACGTCCTCGAAAGCCCGTTGGCATTTCTCTTCTCAAATAAATTTGACATCCTTTTTAATTAATGTCAAGAAAGGCTAACACCTACCTAAGAGATTAGAAATAAAACGTCTCAGATATGCCAACTTCCCCTGGAAGGAATGTAGTTGTTTCAAGCTTTTATGAGGGGGAATTTCCAAGATAGCTTTTATTTTATCTGGGTCGATCTTGATTCCCTGATGACGGACAACGAATCCCAAAAATTTCCCGAAAGTAACGCCGAAGGTGCACTTTAAGGGATTCATTTTAAGGTCATATCGTCGTAACCGTTAAAACACGATTCTCAAATCATACAAATGGTCTATTTTTTAGTTAATTTAGATGACCAAATCATCCACATAACATTCTACTTTGTTGTGAATGAGGTCGTCAAAAATCTTCGTTATTGTGTGCTGATATGTTGCTCTGGCGTTCTTTAGGCTGAATGGCATCACTTTGTAGCAGAAAATTCCAATCGGTGTTCTGAAGGCTGTAAGTGTTGCATCCTCGGGAGCCATCTTGATTTGGTTGTATCCCGACGATCCGTCAATGAAGGAGAAAATTTCATGTGTCGAAGCGATGTCCACCATCATTTCTGGTATAGGTAGTGGAAAGAGAAAATTTCATGTGTTGAAGCGATGTCCACCATCATCTCCGGTATAGGTAGTGGGAACTCATGTGAAAATTTCATGTGTTGAAGCGATATCCACCATCATCTCTGGTATGGGTAGTGGAAATTTGTCTTTAGAACATGCCTTGTTCAAATCTCTAAAGTTGACACAAACACAGATCTATCCATTTTTCTTCTTAACAGGTACAATGTTAGCTAATCACGTGGGGTATTGCTCTTCTTTCACAAAGTTGGTGTCTATTAATTTCTTCACCTCGGCGATGAGTTGTTGCTCTATTTCGAGGCGCATTCTCCTGGGAGCTTGTTTTACTAGGGTTATATTCTTGTCCACCTCTAGTTTATGGACTACAACCTCTGCTGACAGTCATGACATTTCATCTTAGCTCCATGCATAGCAATCTTTCAATTCTATTTATAGTTTGATCAATTCTACAGATTCTTCGTCATTGAGTAGAGAACTTATAAATGTAGGTTGAGGTTGTTCTTCAGTCTTGAGGTTAATCTCTTTGAATTCATCAACGGTAGATTTAATTTCTTCCTCAAATTCTAGCGGAGCATCTTCTATTGGTTGATCATTAGAGTCATCCTCTGTATCGAGGCAATCTTCTTCTGACTCACCAGTAACAACCATGCAAAATTCAGAATCATCGACTGACCTGACTGTACTAAATCTGAGACCCTCTTTTGAATTTGGAGTTCAAACTTTACCTTTCCATAATTTTCCAAAAAGTTGAAATTTATCTTTTAGCATTTATTTTGGTAAGTGTCATTGTTGAATTAACTTTCCCATAATTTTTTAAGAAGTTGAAATTTATCTTTTGGCATTTGTTTTGGTAAGTGTCCTTGTTAAATTAACTTCTGAACACAAGGTGAAAAGTAACCAAAAGGCAATTCCATTAATTCATTAGGATCATCATCCAAATTTACATGTTTTACAAGCTCAGTAGAGGTAGAAGCACAGTAAAATTTGATCGGCTTTGTACCAACACTATGAACTTCCTTGACCTCTAAACTCTCCACTTTTGAGGGAGAATTGGAGTAAGGGTCATAACATTCACATAGTAGTTTATCTGATCATACATTGTTTCATATTCATTTTTCTCTGTATCTTCGAGGGATATCTCGTACTGAGGTATCTTTTGTCTTTTCATCATTATCTCATCTTCAAAACTATCTTCATCACCAACGTTGATGGTTGGCCTAGTCCATTCAACAATTAAATTTATCCTTCCTCGTCCACATCCCTAGCCTTGACCTCATTGTAAGGGAGTAGTGGAAGATCGCTGAGCGGAGTTGAATGGCCTCCTCTTTGTAATTCTTCTGAATCTTCATCTTTTTTTGTGATAACTTCACGAGAGAAGACAGTTCTCTTTGGAGGCGCGTAGTAGGCAGCATTTTCATGTATACCAACTTCATGCACTGAGAATGGTTGTAGGTCTCCTTTGATGCAATTTTCTTGACCATCTTTGCAATATTTGATGCACTGGTGTAGAGATGATAACACCATATTGTGCTCATGCATCCATGATCGATCTAGTAGCGCATTAAAAGAGGTCTCAACATCAATGATATGAAATTTAGCGGTTTTCACGAGTTCTCCAACCTTCATAAGTAATGTAATTGATATGAGGGCTCTTTCTCCCTTTTCGTTGAATCCTCTTAACATCATTTTATCGGTCGTAACCTCTTGAGCTTCAATATCTAAATAGGCCAATGTTCGTAGGCTCATCAAGTTAAGAGATGTTCCAGGATCTACTAATACTCTGGACAACACAAATCTGTCGATGTTGACGGAGATGCAGAGTGGATGATTGTGGTCGGCGGTACCGAGCAACAAGTCTTCGTCTGTGAAGGTTACCCCAGGCTGTTATTTAAACGAAAAAACTTCACTGAGGATGTGCTGGCCAACTGAGCGTCGTAGATTTTGGCTATGCTTCACTGAGGATGTGCAAATTTCTGGATCAAGCAAAACTGTAACAAGAGACTCTCATCTCCTTTGACAGGATCAGAGCGTCGTAGATGCTTAATCAGGCCAACAACTTCCTAAGATGAGCTAGTACGTTGTAGTATAATTTGTATTATCCTTCGATTTTATCTTGATTATGTGGTTCTTCCACTAGTGAAGGTATCTCTTCTCGGGTCATTATCTGTTGGAGATGTTCTTGGTGTTAACACTTCTCCGCTCCTTAAGTTAACTTTTGTGATTTCTTCTTCTTGAGGTATCATTGTAGAATCTTCTGGTGTCTCTTCCTTTTCGTCAAAAAGATCTAAGTTGATGGTAAGCGATGTACTATGATGTTTGAGAATTGGCTCCTCATTATCGATGTCGTTGTAAATGAATTCATCAGACTCGAGTATGATTTGAAGATCATTTTGGGGATCAAGCTCAAAGCTAGATTGGTCATAATCAGTTACGTTATCACTAGAAACAGTTAAAGCATAGCCAAAATCACAATCATTATATTCATAAGACCCCGGAGGGACAAAAAGATAATCATACAAAGTTAAGGGTTCGAGGATTTTCTTCCCCGAATCCGAGACAACCAATCTTGTAGAGGCAGCCCCTATCATACCCCCCCGGTGTTATCAATCTTTGTAATGACGCTTTTCTTCTTCTTGTTTGTCCTTGACGATGATGGCTCTCCTGATGAAACCTTCATCTTGGGCTTGGTATGCTGCAGATTATGAATGGAGGCTTGTTTTGATGTAGAATGGATCTTGTTCAGTATTTTCTTGAATGATCTGCTCCAAACCTCATTCCATTTTTCATCTCTGGTATATGCAGAAGATTGTTTTGATGGATCCTGTATTTGATTGAGGACCCTCTTGAGTTCATCCCAAGTTGCACTTCATCCATCTGTTCCAGTATACAAATCGATTGGGGGGATTGGTTCGGCCGAAATCATATTTATGGAACCTTTTTCAGGTTCTTTTAAATATTCTTTCAAGATTGTTATGTTCTATTCTTTAAGGTTCCTCTCGAGCCAGTCTTTAAAGAAGAAGCATTTTTCTATAGTGTGCCCAAGCAACCGGTGGTATGTGCAATAATTTGGTTCATTCTTCCTATCCACCTCTTCGAGCTTCTTCAGATCTGGTAGTTTAAACTCCAGCTTCTTTATCAGACTTCTGAATATTTTAGGTATAGCTTCATCTTCGAAAGAATACATCATTTTACGTCACTTTGACAGAGACATTTTCTTATCCTCTGTTCGTGGTGATCCTTTTTGAGGCAGTCGCTGGTTGGATTGACTACTCTGTTTCTGAGCATACTGGTATGAAGACTTGCGAGGCTCTTATGCATATATCTTTATTGGCTGCTTTCCTTTGTAGATGGTTGCTACTACTCCTGATTTCTTTTCAAACACTCTGGTCACCTTAACCTATTCATGTGGCTCCATGTGCTTAATTTTCTCTTAAAGACTGTTGGCTTTACTGAGTAGCTTCTTGAAGGATTTGATGGTGAGTCTCTTGAGCATGAAAGCTACTGACCCATGAATGCTCTTGAGTAGAATTTCAATCGCATCATGTTCCTGTAGCTGAGGTTCACATTTCATGCTATGATTTCTCCAACTCGAAAGTTTCGTTAGGCTTTTGTTTTCCCATCATAAGCTCTCCAATAGACACATGGTGTTGTGCCCTGACAAATTTTTTCACAAACTGTTGTTCCAACTCGAAAATTGTTTTAACTGACCCGTTGGGCAAGTCAGTGTACCAGTCAAAAGCAATTCCTAACAAGCTGCTGACGAACTTGTGGAAGAGTAGAGCTTCACTATTTCTCGTGTTGCCATAGCTGGCTAAAAAATGTGTTATATGTTGTCTGAGATTTCCAGTTCTATCAAATATCTTGAAGTTTGGGGCCACAAAACCCTTGGTAAAAGGCATGCATTGAATTCCTCCGGGTAAGGTCTACACTTTAGAACCAATGCACCACCCTTAGATTGGGTTAAGGAGTCCCACACTTGTTCAACCATTTGCTTGAATTTCTTTTCTGGTATAGCACCTGATGGAGAATCCTTTCTATGTTGCTCGTCTCTGTTTGCTAAAGCAACCTCTATCCTTTCATCCGTGATGTGTATGATTTTCGGTTGATTGATCTCTGGAGAAGCCAATTGCGACGCTTGTGATTGCCCTTGAGTGGTGGCCATAGCGGTCATGACTGCGGTCATTTCTTCTATTCTTCTCTCTAGTAGACTAACTTGCTCATCTCTTAGGAGGACAGCTATATGCAGTTCAACTACGGTGTTCTCTTCGGTGTGAGGTTGAGCCTCACACACAGATGTGGCAGCTCTGGTTTCAATTACATGTAGGCCTATGAAATCTTCCTCCAAGTAATCATTGTAATCAAAATTGTCATCATCGCTATCGATGGAAACTTTGTGTTCTCGAGCTAACTCGGAAATCTCAATCTTGAGTTTCTCAACTTTCTCTTTAATTATTCATTCCTTAATCACTTTAAGAACTTGAGGACACTTATGGACATCCTCTACTTGCTCCTCCATCTCGCTGGCTATTGTTGCGATGATGCAGATATTTCAGGCCTTGGTTTTATTTCCTATTTTTGTCCCGCGGGCTCACTGGACTGTATCGGTGCAGCGACCTTAGGTACCCATACCTTTTTCTTTTTTGATGATGATGTCTCAGGATGGAGTGTCTTAGTAGAATCATCAGTATGTTGAGGGAAAGTATGCTCCCCGTGGTAAAGACCGACTACAGTGCTAGGTAATCATCTTGTCTTTACCTTTGAGATTGTAGAAATGTCTCCACAATGGATGACGGGTAAGATTTTTGAACCCGGTCTCGACTTAACCGGTTGACAGCCTGCGATCCTCATGGCGGTATAATCAGTAGTAATTACTGTGGTATCAACTCTATTCCCTAAATGAAACCAAATGGGGATGCGAGTTGGTGGCACTCCAGTTGTCTTGTGAAACTGTCTGGAGGACTCGACATCCTTCAAAATTTCCTTCTTCATGCGAGGGGAAATTACATCTCCCACTCATTTAAGTAACTTGCTAACTGAACATCCTTCTTTGGTAGCTGGCCTTTTGAAAGCTGCACTAACTCGAGTGATAGGAGTGAATTTATTTCCTTCCTCACCATTTCCATGAAGTGGTGGTAATGCGTCAGCGATTTTCTAGATACTCTCGTATACATCAGTATCCGTCAGAGGATGGAATCTACTCCCTCGTAGGAGTGCATAAATTTCCAGTAACACTTCTTCAACTTGATGAGGCTCCTCCTCAATGGGTGTCTCCATGGGAGTCTGGGCTTTGATGGCCCTCCGAACTCTTCTGTTGTGGTTCCTCTTTTGAGTTTGGGTCAGCGGTACAGTCCTCAAACTTGATCCAATTTTAAACACTAGTGGTGAGATAGTTAATCCCTTAGTTGGATCCTTAATAATCATTACTTCTTTCCCCTTATCAGCAGCGGGGCTCGCAGGTTTGGCGGGTGTCATGATGGTAGTAGTCTTAGACTTCTTGCAGGCAAGGAAGTCTTGAAGGCAGTTCAGGTTGAATTCTACAGATGGTTCTTGTATTTCTGGTGCAACAATCTTCATCACTACAAATGGGGCTTTCCCAAGGATGACCTCAAGATCTTCAAATCCGACTCGAAATTTGATGGTAGGAGCGAGATTACGGGCTTCATGGCTCGTTGGCAGTTTGCAAGAAAAGGTTAGCGTTTGGTAGGTCATTATAGTATGCTTAAAAATAGAAAGTTTCGGGGTTAGTAATATGGTCGAAAACCTCATAATTTTTAGTGGAAGCACTAAAAGTGGAGGTTGATCTTTAGATCGCGTGGGTCTTAATTTATAGGTATTTTAAAATTTTGTTTAAGAAAAATCAAGAGGGGTAAATATTAATTAATGTAAGAAAATTTCAAAGTCCGCGCAAAACAACATGATTTGCAAGGTAGCAGGACCCAGTGCATGACCCATTTAGTGGCAGACAATGCCCAGGTGGAACTAGTCCACCGACACACCTATTGGGGTCCGACCCCACATGAAAAGTTAAAAAGTCCTTAATGGTCTTCTGACCGCTCTGTTCAATGATGGTTGAACAGCTAGTCTTGAAGTCCAAGGAGTTAGCCGTACTTCCCCAAAATAGAAATGGGTAAAGTATGCCAATGGAAGAGGGGTAATTTGGTCCAAGAGGGAGATAGACATATTACCGATGTGTGAAGATAATATTTCTTGATTTGTATGGAGAGAAAAGCTTGTCCCTAGTGGATTCATCAGAAGCTATCAACGCTATTTTATGTTGGAGAGTTGCCCGTAAGAAGGTGTCGATCACCAGAATCAAAATCTCGTCGCCTGCTTCGGAAGGATGTTTTAATTTACATATATATTTAGTTTTAGAAAAATATGAAATCAAACTGACCCCATATTTTTCATAATTTAAATGAAAGAGTATTGTACCTCAAATCATGTATCTATCCCGAAGGATAAATATAAGACTTGAGGATGAGGCTCGATCAAATAAACTAAGAAATATATGACATCTGACCCAAGGAAAATATGTTGAGATTTTCATATCTATTTTATACTATTTTTAGTGATATTGCACTTTAAAGAAAGGTATTTTTGATGTTTTGTTGCATGAATGATGAATTAGGATCATTGGAGCAAAAAGATGAAAAAAAGAAGCGAATTTGGAGCGAAAAGGACCAAAATGTGGAAATTTGAACTAGGGCGCTGACGGCGAGTTTTTCCCGAGGCTATGATAAAATTCTTCAGAACCCCGCCGTTAGCAGTTATGTCTACTCAAGCTTTGGATGAGGCCAAATTTTGAAGAGATGCTTACGCAACTCTTGGGAAAACTCATCCACAACTTTAAAAGAATATTTTGGCCAAAAATTAGAGAGGTCCTGGAGATTAGAGATGTTCCATTAGTGTATAGAGAATTTACTAAAGTGTCTAAAATTGTGAGGAATTCTTTGAGAGATTGTAAGAGTGGAGGGAAAGTGATAGATTTCTTCCTCCTTGCTACTTTGAAGAGGAATTCTGTGTGCTGTAAAGAAATGAAGAGATTCGGAGGAACTCTGAGGAGTGTTCTTAGGGAGAAACTAGAGATAAGTTATTTACTTGTATAGTTTGTATGACTTTGTTTTTATATATGAATTCCGAGTTTTGTTGTGTTTTCCCCATGAGATCTGAGTAGTTTTCTATGTCTTTCTCCTTGTATCGAGATTTGTGAAATTGTGATTTGAATTGGTGAAGCCATAAAAAATGTTTAAGAAATTGTGATGATCTTTTCACTTTGATTTTTNACAAAATTCCTCTTCAAAGTAGCAAGGAGGAAGAAATCTCTCACTTTCCCTCCACTCTTACAATCTCTTAAATAAATCCTCACAATTTAGACTCTTTACACTGGTTTCACACTTCAATTTTTGAGTCTTCTCTCTTTCCAGGCTCCCGAATTTTCGGCCAAAATGTTCTCTTAAAGTTGTGGATGAGCTTTCCCAAGAGTTGCCTAAGCATCCCTTCAAAATTTGGCCTTATCCAAAGCCTGATTAGGCATAATAGCGGGCCTCTCCGTCGACGGCTCGAGGGCGTCGTTGGCGGACCTTCATAATGAATTAATTCTGGAGTCTCGAGAAAGTCTCGCCGACGACGGGGTTGATGGCACCGTCGGTGCCTAACTAAAGGAAAATATGTTGAGATTTTCATACCTATTTTATACTATTTTTAATGATATTACACTTTAAAGAAAGGTATTTTTGATTTTTTGTTGCAGGAATGATGAATTAGGGTCATTGGAGCAAAAAAATGCAAAAAGGAGCGAATTTGAAGTAAAAAGGACCAAAATGTGAAGATTTAAACTAGGCCACCAACAACGCCCTCGACCCCGCTAACGGCGAGTTTTTCCCGAGGCTACAGAATAAAATTCTTTAGAAGTCTACCGACGAGGCCGCCAACGGTGAGCTCGACGGTTATGCCTACTCAAGATTTGGATAATGCCAAATTTTAAAGGGATGCTTAGGAAACTCTTAGGAAAGCTCATCCACAACTTTAAAAGACTATTTTAACCAAAAATTGGAGAGCCTAGAGAAGGAGGGAAAGAATCTAGGGAGAAAAAGAAGTGCTAGAGAGTTCCTAGAGATTAGAAAGGTTCCATTATTGTGAGGAATTCTTTGAGAGATTGTAAGAGTGGAGGGAAAGTGAGAGATTTCTTCCTCCTTGCTACTTTGAAGAAGAATTCTGTGTACTGTAAAGAAAGGAAGAGATTCAGAGGAACTTCGAGGAGTATTCTTGGGGAGAAACTAAAGATAAGTTATTTACTTATTATAGTTTCTATGACTGATTTTATATATGAATTCCGAGATTTGTTGTGTTTTCCCCATGAGATCTGAGTAGTTTTCTTTGTCTTTCTCCTTGGCCTGAGATTTGTGAAATGGTGATTTGAATTGGTGAAGCCATAAAAAATGTTTAAGAAATTGTGATGATCTTTTCACTTTGATTTTTGTTTACTTTCAATATGGCCAATTGATTTGTTAAAATATGTTGAGTTTTACAACTAAAGTGAAGATTACATCCAAGATTCAGGGAGGTCAAAGCCTTTGGAAGTTGGGTCCAAATAAATAGGGAAATAATATTATCAGGCATAGAATTGAAGATTTTAGAGTGACAGATTAAAATCTCCAATTCGGTTCTATCATTTGGGTGCTGAAGTGTAGATGTTAGCCCCCAGGTGAGGTGAACGTGGGAGCTTCAAAGTGAGAGTCGGTGNCGAGGCCGCCGACGGCGAGATCGGCGGTTATGTCCAACAATGCATTGGATGAGGACGAATTTTGGAGGGGTGTTTAGGCAACTCTTGGAAAAACTCATCCACAACTTTAAAAGAAGACTTTGGCCAAAAATAGAGAGGTGCTAAGGGGGGGAAGAGTGGTGTTAAGTGTAGAGAGTTTAGTGGAGAGTTTTGGCCAAAAATAGAAGAGTGCTAGAGGCCTTGGAGGTTACCATTAGTGTATAGAATTTCCAGTAGAGTGTAACATTGTGAGGAATTCTTCGAGAGATTGTAAGAGTGGAGGGAAAGTGAGAGATTTCTTCCTCCTTTCCGCTTTCAAGAGGAATTTTGTGTGTTGTAAAGAAAGGAAGAAATTCAGAGGAACTTCGAGANATTCTTCGAGAGATTGTAAGAGTGGAGGGAAAGTGAGAGATTTCTTCCTCCTTTCCGCTTTCAAGAGGAATTCTATGTGTTGTAAAGAAAGGAAGAAATTCAGAGGAACTTCGAGGAATTTGCTTGGGGAGAAATTAGAGATAAGTGTTATTTACTTGTTGTAGTTTGTATGACTTCGCTTTTATATATGAATTCTGAGTTTTATTGTGTCTTCCCCATGAGTTCTGAGTAATTTTCTGTCTTTCTCTTTGTCTTGAGAATTGTGAAATGGTGATTTGAATTGGTTGAGACATGAAAATGTTAAAGAAATTATGATGATCTTTTTACTTCGATCTTAATTTACTTTTAATCTGACCAATTGATTTGTTAAAATATGTTGAGTTTTACACTTAAAGTGAAGATTACATCCAAAATTCAAGAAGATCAAAGCCCTTGAAAGTTGGGTGTAAATAAATAAGAAAATAAAATTATCGGACGTAGAATTGAATTTTAGAGTGACAGACTAAAATCCCCAATTCGGTCATATCGTTTGGGTGCTGAAGTGTAGAAGGCGAGGGGGACGTGGGAGCTCCGAAGTGAGAGCCGGTATCCTCCCAGTCCNCCCTTGGAAGTTGGGTGCAAATAAATAGGGAAATATTATTATCAGGCGTAGAATTGGAGATTTTAGAGTGACGGACTAAAATCCCCAATTCGGTCCTATTATTTGGGTGCTGAAGTGTAGATGTTAGCCCTCAGGTGAGGGGAATGTGGGAGCTCCGAATTGAGAGTNCTGGACCAAAGGGTAAAGAATAGATATGCTCTTATTTGGCACAACACAATTTGAATTGATTCACTTTATCCATTCACTATAATTTCTTGACAATGAGAAAGATGTTTTCTTATATATTAAATATCACATTAAAAAATNTGCTCCTATTTGACACAATATAAATTAAACTAATTCATTTTATCCATTCACTATAATTTCTTGACAAGGAGATGGATGCNTCAATGTTCTTTATGTCTGGACCAAAGGGTAAAGAATAGGTATGCTCCTATTTGGCACAATATAAATTGAACAATTCATTTTATCCATTCGCTATAATTTCTTGACAAGGAGAATGTTGCTNTAGTTCGTAGTTCTAATATTACTCCTTGTGGGATCGATATCTAGGACTCCATTAGAGTCCTATATTACTTGAACGATACTTATACTTGCGTTGATAAGTGTGACCNATCCATTCACTATAATTTCTTGACAAGGAGAAGGATGCTTTCTTATATATTTAATATCACAATTAAACCCTCTTTAATATCATTAGTTATTTAAGAGTACTTAAAATTACCTATTTTTTCCAATTGTCTATTAGTGACAGATAAACAAATTAAACTTCATTGTTGTGATTAAAGTATTGCTTTTCTAAAATCTTAGTTCGTAGTTCTAAACGACTCCCTTTGGGATCGATGNCTCCTATTTGGCACAATATAATTTGAACTGATTCACTTTATCCATTCATTATAATTTCTTGACAAGGAGAAGAATGTCTTCTTGTGTATTATTGAATATCACATTTAAACATTCATTAGTATCATTAGTTATTTAATAGTTATTAAAATTACGTAATTATTTCAATTGTCTATTAATGATAGATAAGCAAATTGAACTTCGTTGTTGTGATTAAAGTATTATTTTTCTAAAATTTTAGTTCGTAGTTCTAAACTTATTCCCTGTGGGATCGATATCTAAGATTTNGTGTGACTTTACAATTATTGAATATTTATTACATCCATATTTATCTTATATTTTAAGCATATATAAAGTCGCTGTCAAGTTTTTAGCGCCGTTGCTGGGGATTTAAATCTTCTAGTGGCGCTGTCATATTCTTATATTTTTAGGTATATAAAAAGTTGCTGTCAAGTTTTTGGTGCCATTGTCGGGGAGTGATTGGGTGAGTGAGTCATATCACGATTAGAGTAACGGACAAATTAGGAGTATTAAAAAATTTTTACTTGAATTGCAACTTATTTTTATATTTAGTTAATTATATTACTGAGTACTGATTTCAAATTGTATGCGTAAATTCGGACCTGAAAATCTTATACCCTACGATTCAGAATTAGAACGCACTTTTAGAAGGATTAAAATATTAGGAAGAGAACCTAGTAATTCTGATACAATTGAAAACAACCTGAAAAATCAAGGAATAGAGAATGAACACCAACCTAGACTCCTAAGAGATTATGCAAATCCTACTCTAGAAATTGTGATACAATGGAAAACATTATGAACAATTAAGGAATAGAAAATGAACACCAACCAAGACCCTTAAGAGACTATGCAAATCCTACGGTACATCAAGGAATAGATAATGAACACCAACCTAGACCCCTATGAGATTATGCAAATCCTACAGTAGATGAAATTCACTTATCTATCCAAAATCCTGATGTAGCTGCTAATTCATTTGAGCTTAAACTTGCTATTATCAACTATCCAAAATCCTGATGTAGCTGCTAATTCATTTGAGCTTAAACCTGCTATTATCCAAATGATACAAAATAATCAATTCGAAGGTACACCAAATGAAGATCCGAACTTACTCCTCGCTAGTTTTTTAGAGCTGTGTGCTACTTATAAATATGATATAGTCTCAAACGATGCTGTGNCATTCTAATCTCGTATGTAGTTTGAACCAACGGTTATCACTAAGAACCCAAAGCTTCCTTATTGTTAAAGAACACTTATGCTCAACATCTCTTCATAAGAGNCATTCTAATCTCGTATGTAGTTTGAACCAACGGTTATCACTAAGAACCCAAAGCTTCCTTATTGTTAAAGAAGCTCAACATCTCTTCATAAGAACATGTAGTTCTACATACTAGGGTGCTATAGAATGCAATCGTGTGGAGAATGAGCAGTATAATCATTAGGGTCAGATTAGTCAGTTAATCATGGAAATCTAAACCCAAGTTAACAATCACTGAGCTTCAACTGGCCAAGTTATCAATGGCTTGAAACTCACCAAGCAAGTAACCCAAAGCAACAAGCTTCTAGAATCATATCTAATCAAGTCTCCTAAGAGACATGCCCTATCATTAGCCTACAAAGAGTTCTCATAGAAGTTCTCTTCAAGCATTTTACCCCAAACTAAAAATTTACCAAAATTTCCTGCCTCTTGGACACAATAATAAACAAGACTCACCAATTCAATAGCTACCTACACTAAGACCAATTATATTTTTTCTTGCTATTTCATATAACGTTTTTATACCACCAGCCTTCTCTCTTACATATATATAGAAAGTCGAAGTGTGAGTGTAGACATAATACAATCCTATATTTTCTTACCAAAATATCCTGATAAAATCTCTGTACTCTATCTCACAACTTGAGTCGAGCAATCATACTAACCCCTTTCTTTGTCTACGATGACAATCAAGCCACTTGCAAGCCAAAATCACTAAATAGAACTCTAAATAAAGCACATAGACTAAATCAACAACTATGGTACTCTTCAAGAAAACTGACCAAAGGAAAATATGTTGAGATTTTCATACCTATTTTTACACTATTTTTGATGATATTGCACTTTAAAGAAAGATATTTTTTTATGTTTTGTTGCAGGAATGATGAATTAGGGTCATTGGAGCAAAAAGATGCAAAAAAGAGCGAATTTGGAGCGAAAAAGACCAAAATGTAAAGATTTGAACTAGAGCGCCGACGGCGGACTTTTTCCGAGACTCCAGATTTAATTAACTTAAAAGGCCCGCCGACTGCGCCCTCGAGGCCGCCGACGGCGAGATCGGCGGTTATGTCCAACAATGCATTGGATGAGGACGAATTTTGGAGGGGTGTTTAGGCAACTCTTGGAAAAACTCATCCACAACTTTAAAAGAAGACTTTGGCCAAAAATAGAGAGGTGCTAAGGGGGGGAAGAGTGGTGTTAAGTGTAGAGAGTTTAGTAGAGAGTCTAATTGTGAGGAATTCTTCGAGAGATTGTAAGAGTGGAGGGAAAGTGAGAGATTTCTTCCTCCTTTCCGCTTTCAAGAGGAATT
>JXCR01136149.1:93005-118339 GCA_002079205.1 Phalaenopsis hybrid cultivar | reverse complement strand
GCAGTCTCACGCTCGACAGCGTAATCGACTTGTGGACAATAAAAATTGTTAAAACTTATTTCAAAAAATAAAAATATATTTTTCGCTATAAAATAAAATTTGATAATCTCTTTTTTTGAGACCTATGTGCATGTCAAAAACATAAATTTTAAAATACATTTTAAAATTGATTGTTGACCTGACGAATACTTGTTTAGACTGGGAAATAGCCCTCTAAGTGAGGTTCAAGACACACTTCTAGACGAGTGGCGGGTTATATACATTCGAGTGACCGAGTAGCCTTCGTGGACCCTCGAGTATGTATATATCTGAGTCTAGCCCCACATGAGTGCNTGTTGACCTGACGAATACTTGTTTAGGCTGGGAAATAGCCCTCTAAGTGAGGTTCAAGACACACTTCTAGACAAGTGGCGGGTTATATACATTCGGGTGACCGAGTAGCCTTCGTGGACCCTCGAGTATGTATATATATCTGAGTCTAGCCCCACATGAGTGTTTGCGGTCCCCCTTACCCGATTTTTTTTGTTTTATCAAAGCTTTGGGACAGGGTACTCGTGTTTCTTTTCCTTTCTTTTGGGATTTCTCCAAGATTTTTGAAGATTTTTTTACTTGGGTCTTTTCTCGTTGATTTTCTTGAGTTTTCTGTCATAAGTCGTTGTTACACTCTTCTTCGGATTTCCTGGATGACGTTTCTTCCAGACTTCGCTTTTTGCGATGCATTTCAGCTTGTCATATTTAAGAAACAGCGGATTTCACGGGCGTACAGGTTCGCTTTACATTTACAGCACTTCATTTCTCTGTTTATACCTGCTACTGTCCTGTACAGCATGTTATACTATTCATNGGGACAGGGTACTCGTGTTTCTTTTCCTTTCTTTTGGGATTTCTCCAAGATTTTTGAAGATTTTTTTACTTGAGTCTTTTCTCGTTGATTTTCTTGAGTTTTCTGGCATAAGTCGTTGTTACACTCTTCTTCGGATTTCCTGGATGACTTTTCTTCCAGACTTCGCTTTTTGCGATGCATTTCAGCTTGCTATATTTAAGAAACAGCGGATTTCACGGGCGTACAGGTTCGCTTTACATTTACAACACTTCATTTCTCTGTTTATACCTACTACTGTCATGTACAGCATGTTATACTATTCAANAGATTTAAAGTAAATGGACACAGATTAAAACCATATTATGATGGTAAAAGACAAAATTTTAAAGAGGTTTTATGATCAGTCAACCTGAATGACACCTTAATAGGTCGGGCTGACGACGTAAACCAAGCGCTTTATGGGAAGCAACCCATGTTTATCTTTACTTTTATCACAATTATAGTTGTTTTTATTTGAAATTATTGTTAGTTTGTGGTAGNAAGCCCTTAAGACCTAGGTGAGTGTTTTAATTAGTTTTGAAAAGGTTAAGCTTTAGGTGGTCATGATTCATGGTTTGAATTTTATTTGAAAATCAAATTACGGGTATTAAATTGATTAATTATTGACTTCAAAAGTCATAACCCTAAGTCATGGGTTCATTTATTTTAATAAACTTCAAAATTTTAATAATTTAGAAATTAATTAACTTATCTTTTCAATTAGGAAAGTGAGGTTGATTCCTACCAATTAACCCCTTGTATTTCAAACATCCAAATAAACTGATTAAGATCAGAGGTTGCCCATTTTCCTCCTTGATATAAACCTAAATGTTAATTAAGGCTAAATTTCCAAAATTACACATTTGCCCATAAGGCTCTAACACTTCATTATTTATCAAATTTAATCCAAATGACTTTAAAATTTTTATCCTACCTTATTCATCGGTCATCATCAAAGAAGAAAATGTGATTTTTCAAGATTTAATTTAATTTATATAATTATTTTCATGTAAAAATAGGATTTTTCAAAGAAAATTCCTAACTTGACCAAGGTAAATCTTAATCCCTTGAAATTTTTACTGGATGTAGACCTAGACCAGAGAAGCTTTTGGACCAAATTTCATGATTGTTTGAATTTTATTTGAATTTTAAGAATTATTTTAAAATATGAGGTATTTATTAAATATAAATATTTTAAATGGAGAAAATTAAGTTTTATATTTTTTAAAAATATTCCTAAGGTCAGAAAACCTAGAGGAGAAAATTTTATATTTTTTTGAATTTTATTTGATTTATTGGAATTATTCTTAGTGAAATCCTGTTTTTAGCCTTTAAAAATTATTTTTAAAATTTGAAATTCAGTATCATTATTTAGAAAATCAGAAAAAATATTCTAATTATTCCTAAGTGCTTAAGAAGCAATTTAGAATATTTCTATGAATTCTATTATTTTTGTGATTTTTATAGATTTTTAATTATTTAAATATTTAAAATAGGCTAAAAATGAAGTTTTATTTTAAATACCATTTTATTTTTAGAAAAATACCCCTGATCATAGAAAACTCAAAAAACAAGTTTTTTATAAATTTTTGAGTTATATTTTGATTTTTAAAAATCATTTAAGTGCCAAAAATGTTATTTATCTTTAAAAATCAACTTAAGTTACCAAATGAACTCAAAAGGCTTTGGAATTTTTATGGTGAGTTCTCTGGATCCTAAACTATAGTGGAGATCAAAAGTCAACTCATTTTGTTGTTTGTATTTTCAAAATTATTTATCATAATGATTTAGGGTTTGTGAAGATTAGGTGTATTTTGAATGAATTGGCTCATGAGAAAATTTTCTAAAGGCTCTTTGGTCATCATAAACCTCCCAAAATTTTCTTGGATTTTTCTAGGCAACATGCTAATTTACATGACTATTTTAAGCAAATAATGCACATAAACTTGGAAAATATGATTTCTGCTTCATCACTTAATCTAATTTTGAAGCCGTGACATTTCTTTATTTATGCAAAATTAATCCATACTATGAAGATTAGTAGATTCACCAAGGAAAGTGTTATTTTAAACTACTTTACTCAAATGGATAAACTTATTGATATAGGATCAATCTTATTTAAATTTGTTATGGGTATCATTATGAATGAGCCAATTTATGGACTTCGGCATCCTTCTACAATTTTTTTGATTTGCAGTCAATCCTAAGTACCATATGAAAGTTGGGAAAAAGTTGTATTACCATGGGAGCCCATGATTCCTATTGATGATCAATATGTTGGTAATGGAAATGAAGCACTAAATGCTATTATGGATCATTCTTCACATGCTTCAATTCCATTAATACCACCAACAGTAGGAAGTTTGCTTGCTTTGGAGAAAAAAATTGAAGAGAATTAAAAGGGAACTTCAGAGTATTATGAATGCAGTGGGAGATATTAAGTACCTTTTTGATCACCTTGATTGAAGAATGAAAGAAAATTTTGATCATACTGGAAATTTTGAAGCATGATTAGTTCTGATGTTTAAAAAAAATGGGTGGATCGAAGAAAATTTGACAGATCAATTCCCGTATCGATCCTTCTATAACTTATATGTTCATTACCAATCCATGGGAGATATTAAAGGAGGTGAAAGAACAGAATATGAAACAGAATGATTGAAGACTTTAGATTCTCTAATTGCTTATAAATATTTATGTATTTGATGTAATTGTGTGGATTTGATTTGGTTTGTTTTTGCTTTAGAATTCTGAACTTTGATTATGTGTATATTTTTGTGTAAGCGTTTAGTGTAGTGGCTTGAGTTCGACACTGATTAATTTGCTTAATAGGTGTGAATGTGTGATTTGTGAAATGTGTTTATAAAAGTTAGTTTGTTGTTGTTTTTGAAAATGGTTGTTTGTGAATGATTATTTGTGAATTATTGTTAGATAAAAATTTGTGTTTAAAAATACAAAAAAAAAAAACTTTGGAGTAAATTAAAAGGAAATTGAAAATTTGAAAAAATCAAAATAGTAAATTTTGAGTCTTCAGCACTGACGACGCTGGCATGGGCGTCGACGACGCCTTCAACCCGAGAGCCAAAATAACCACTTTAATTCATGATTTTCACTGCAAAACCTCTATTTTTGCCCCTAAAGACAGCTTCAACCTTCAGTTTTCACACTTAGGGCTTGATTTTGGGCGGAGTTGAGGCGATTTCAAGGCAAAGAAACTTTTGATTTCATTTTTCTAGGTAAGAGCTACACTTTGAAGTAAAAATTTTTTATTTTCACCAAAGATTTTTCTCACATTGCCTAGATCCGATAGTTTTATTTTTTTGAGAGATTTTGATAAAATGCTTTGGTGAAAACTTTTACTTAGTGGATTTATATTTAAAGTATTTTTTTTTTCAGAATTTTGGAATTTATTCAATTTTTTATCAATTTTTTCTAGATTTCTTATGGCACCTAGATCGAGCAAAAGAAAAATAGAATATGATGAGCAAAATTTTGTTAGCTTTAAAGCTAGTGCTCGGTTTCATAGTCTTCGAGAAAATAAGAAATTGATTCGGGATCAAGGTTTCTAAAATCTGGGAAGAGAAGTTGAACGATTGATTTTCGCTTGGCAGTGGGAAAACTTTTACTATTTTACTGCCGATGCGATAGCTGGGATAGTTATGGAGGTTTTTTCGAGGACTCCAAGAAAAATAAATGAGTTTTATCAATTAGAAGATGTTTATAGATGCTAGTATCGTTCATTCTCTACTATAAATTAGGCATTAGATGAGGTTATTTCTTTTCTGACTAGTGAGAAAGGGGCTTGGAAAGTAAGAATGGAGTTAAAGTCAACTTTCCCCTTTCTATGTTAAATGTAGTATCTAAGGCCTGACATTATTTTATTTATGGAAGGATGATTCAAACAAACTATCATAGTGAAGTGATCAAGGGTAGAGCCATCTTGAACTACTATATTCAGCAAGTGATGGATATAAATGTAGGCTCTATCACTTATATGAACACTCAATATATTGCTTTGGGAGAGATCACTGGTGGATTGGAACACCCTGCTCTCATTTATACTCTTTGTGAGCATGCAAAGTTGATTCAGACTTGATGAGGAGAGAATTGAGCCTCTGAGACCGATTGGGCCTGCAAACATTAAGACTTATGAGTCTCATGTTGATTGGAGAACTGGAAGTAAGGTCATGGCTATTCCTTCTACTTCTAGGTCCCATACTTTTAGTGAGTCTACATCAAGTGACCCTAGTAACTGGGAGTTATTGGACCAGATGATGATTCAACAGGGATAATTTGAGGATGGATCATAGGATGAAAAACATGGAGGACAGAAATGTTCATACAGATGATCTTCTTCGCCAGAAGTTTGAATATGATGCTGCTTGTGATGATACTTTAGCGAAATACCTGAGGGGTGGTCATACAGTTCAGTTACCTATTCACCCTGTTTATACTCTATATCAGCAGTAGAAGTGTAATTAACTTTTTTCTCAGCAAATTTTATATATATTATGTGCAATTTAATGTTTGAAGCCTTGTAGTTTTTTGTATTAGCACCTACAGTGTTTCAGAATTTATTTGTAAAAATTAGAATCTTCAAGAGGTATGAATTTTCTTTATGTATTTAATGCTTTCCCCCCCTCCCTTTATTTTTAAATTTCTCATGCAAATCCTTTAAAAAAATTTTAAGTTATGGGGGGAGAAAAATTATTAAAAAAGAAGAAGAAAGAACTTAATTTTATTTGTCCTCACTTAACTTTGTCTTTAAAAATTTTAAATTTAACATGACCTTTGTATTAGGGGTTAACTTTGGATAACTATATTTATGTTTCTAAATATATAGTAAATTTAAGTAAAAAAATCAATAATAAAAGTTCTAGAGACTAAGATATTTGGTAAAACAGAATAAGACTATGTTTTTCTATTTTCAGTAAAAGAATTTCTATTTTTGAAGTATTAAAAATCTTAAAAGATTCATGTAGAAAGAAAAGAATTAAACTTTATGTAATTTCTAAGTTAATATAAATTTGTTAAGTGAAGAAATGTAAAACGTTTCTAATTTTAAGAAGAGGATAGTGATGTTCAAAATTATTAAAGGCTATCCAGATATAGTAATCATCACATACATAAAAAAAAGAGAAGAAGAAAGAAACGAAAAAGGGGATTAACAAAAATCTTGAAAAGTAAAAGAAAAAAAGAGAGATGTGGGGAGAAGCTTTAAGAGATGCCTAATTAAAGATTGACTTCACTTGAATCAACTTAAGGAAAAAGACTTGGACACATTTTTTAAACTTTTTATTTGAGTATTAGCTAAATGATTAGTAACGTTTTATGAAGTTCTTTTTCATATGAGTTTTCTAAGTGACTTTAATATGAAAAATTACAATTTTTTTTTTGAAAGAAATAGATAATTAGAAATTTTAGACTTAATTACTGAATACCTTAGCACCTTTAGTATTAACTGGAGATGTTTTGAATTTTCTTTAGTTATGCTATTATGTTTAGATAACTTAAATATGAAAATCTAGAAGTTAAATTCTTTTCCATAAGTCATATTTTTATGTAGTAGAGGAGTTACTTGAGAACAACTAACATGTAAGTTTGGTAGATTTTGAAACACCAAAAATATATGCATTTTTAGACCCATATTTTATAATTATTTTTGGTGATATTGCACCTTAATGGAAAATATTTTGATGTTTTCTAGCAGGTTGTTGATTTTTAGGACTTAAAGAAAAAATAAAGCAAAAAGGATGGAATTTGGAGTCAAAATAATGTTTTTGAAGAAGTACTCAATGTCGGTCGTGCCAAGGGCAACGCCTACGCCGCAAAACAACATAATAGCTGAAGTTATTACTCAGCGCCGATGGCGGTAGAACTGGCGCCAAAGGTGGTTCATCCCCCGTTTCTAGAAGGCTCGATGTATTTGAATAATTTTTGAAGACATTTTGGAGGCACCTCTTAGAGAACCTACCATGGGTTTTATATGGGGCCAAAATTCATCAGGAAAATAACTCCTTTTCGCTCCAAGACATTCCTCCACGATCCATTTTTGTCATTCTTCCTAATCCATCTTTATTCCACCACCATATTGGAGTCCATTAGTGATTTTTCTTTTATAGTTTAGAGTTTGTGTGGTGAGATTTAGTGTGAAACTTTTTGTAAGAGTGTTGGAAAAGGAGAAAAGTGAGAGATATCTACTTCCTGCATTTCTAAGGAAAGACTATAAGGGATTTGCTTTGAGAAAGAGTTTCAGATAAGTTTTTTTTTTATTAGTGTTGTATAAACTTTCTTGTATATATGAAATTTATGTTTTGTTGTGTCTTTCTCATGAAGTCTGAGTAGTTCACTCTATCTTTCTCCCTACTCTGAGATATGGTGAAATGAAGAGATAATATGATGTGCCAATATTTAAATATAAAATAAATTGTGATGATTTTTCAACTTTGAACTTAATTTATATTTTGATTTGGCTAATTGAATTTTTAAAATAAGTTATCAAACAGATGATCCGAGAAATGGAGTATGAGTCTTACAACAGAGTGAAGATCACATTTGATTTCATGAAGGAGAAATTTGTTCATGAAATTAAGTGCAAATAAATATGGAAATATTCTTCGTTGGGTGTAGAATTGGAGAATCTATAGGGTGACAGACTAAAATCCCCAATTTGGTCTTAGTGTTTAAAAATAAAAACGAGAGTTAGCCTTCAGTTGAAGGGAAGTGGGAGCCAGTATCCTTCTAGCCTAGCCACAGATTTAAGGACTAAACCTAGGATTGGCCAATGATTTTCTATACACTATATCAAGGTAGGGAATTATAATTGCTCCTATTTTGCACAATACATATTATAAACATTTATCTCATCTCATTTCACCATAACCTCATCGTAGTGGCAAAGATTTTTTTTTCACATAAGAAATCTTCATTACATAAAAATAGTTAGCAGATTAGTATTTACTTTTTAAACTTTGATTTTCTATTTTGCTAATAGTTAAGTATTTTAGTTTTGATAAGATCTCCACATTTAAAATTAGTGAGAGTGATTTCGTTTGATTTTCTGTAAATTTACTAGTAAAACTTATATTTGCCAATTAACACCTTCCCTTTGGGATCGATATTTGGGGTTTAAATAGAAAGTCTTTTATTACTTGATAACGATACGTATACTTACGTAGAATCTCATTATTAATTGTCTATAAATATATATATTTTACACAACTTACTTTTCATATAATCAAGTTTTTGGCACTGTAGTGGTGTCAATTTCATAAATTCTTACATATAAAAAATCAGGATCAAGTTTCCATTTGTTAACACCACTTCTTCTACAGACAACTTCTTCTCCTTAAATTGTGTATTACTATTGAAACCTGAACAATAAGTAGATATATAATTATTATTCCCTTGATTGTTCCAAATTCACAATGGATTTTCTTTGATTTTCCCCCCATTGCTGATTATTACCACCCGTAGTATTATTCCAATTAAAGTTGGGATGGTTCTTCCAAACTGAGTTATAATAATTTGAATATGGGTTATTTCGCTTGTTATTTATGACATTCAAAGTTTCTAATGATGCTTGAGAATCTAACATTTGGCCTAATGAATTTTCTTCAATCATTGAGATAGCTTGAGAAAAATTCATTCCAAATTGGTCTAACTTCCTTGAAATTGCAGCAACTTGATTTGCTAACATAGTAAATGCATCAGATTCATGAATATTAGCTACTTTCTTAGGATTCACCCTCTCAGAAGGCCATACAAAATTATTGGTAGTCATTTCTTCAATTAAAGCATATGTGTCATCTTGAAATTGTTTTGACATCAACGAACCACCAGCAGCGACATCGATAATAGATCTAAGAGATCCAGCTATTCCATTACAAAAAGTTTAAATTATTAACTAATCTAGTATAACATGTTGTGGACACTTTCTTAAGGGTTCTTTAAATTGTTCCCATTCTTCATAATTAGATTCCCCTTGAAATTGATTAAAAGATGTAGTATCATTTCTAAGCTTCACAAGTTTTGATGATGGAAAATATTTAGCAAGGAATTTTTGTGTTTTATCACCCCAAGTTCTGATAGATCCAGGTGCTACTGAATTTAATCACATTCTTAGCTTTATCCCTCAGTGAGAAAGGAAATAACCTAAGTTTTATGGTATCATCTGATACACCATCATATTTAAATGTAGCGCACAATTCTATAAAATTGGTAAGGTGTAAATTTGAATCTTTAGTTGGTGATCCCCCAAATTGATTATTTGATACAATTTGGATAATAACAGGTTTGAGTTCAAATAAATTAGCCACTATAACAGGTTTTTGAATACTACAATGAAGTTCATCTACCATAGGGTTGGCATAATCTCGTAAAGGTCTATATTCTTGATGAATTTCAGCATTTTGATCACTTTGGTTTGTCATTTCTGTAAATGTTTTAGATTTTTCAAAATTTTTAGCTTTTTAACTTTTTTTGATTTTTTTAACAGCTCTCTCTAATTTAGAATCGTAGGACACTAGTCCTTCAGAACCTGAACTACACATTCACTAACATAAAATAAAATACTACAATAAGATATTCCTACATTAAATTTTTAAAAGTTTAAATTAAACTTTCTAAAAATAGAAATTTTGCTTTCAATAAATTCATTGAAATCTTCCCCGACAATGATAAAAAAAATTTGATCTCGATTGTCCATACGCAACAGTATAACAATGACTTTAATGATCTTTTTCACTAATCTTACTTTACAACAGAACCTAAAACTTGATCCTGGAGAAAATAAGAATTTGACTTTTTAATTTATATATATATTGGGGTACTACGCAAGCATACGTATCATTATCAAGTGATATAAAACTTTTTGATTAAGACTTGAATATCAAAACCACAAGGAAAATACGTAATATGCACAAACTTTCTACTTTTAAAAAGACAATTACATAAAGTATAAATATTTTCTCAATATGTAAAATTCAATTTTTTTGGTATTTTTATTATTTTGGCAAAACAATAAAACTTCTAAAGATAACTTGAGTTTATATAAAAGAAAAACACTTAATATGAAAATATATTTCTCCTATCATTATATAGTAATAAGTATAGGATTTATATTGTGGAAGTATGCAAATTGTGTTGTGCCAAATATGAGCAATAATATTTTTTACCCTTACTAGAGATGCTATAAAAAACATTGGCTAATTTAAAATTTGAATTGTTCTGAAGACCGGCCAGGCAGGGAAGATATCAGCTCTCACTCTAGAGTTCCCTCGATTCCCTCCAACTGGGGTCTAACATCTCGTATCAGAATCTAAAAAAATAAACCAAGTTGGGGGCTTCAACCTGTCACATTAAAGTTCTCTAACTCTACACCCTTCAAAGTTAATTTTTCTATTTATTTGCACTCAATCATATGAATTACATTCTCATTCATACAACCTTAANAGTACTCAGAATCCATGGAGAAAACAAAACCACACTTTAGTTTAAAAGAAGAAATCCTTGTCAAACCAACAATAAGTCTCGATTAGAACCAAAAGTAGTCTAAAACAAAAAGATAAAAACTTATCTCAAGTCCTCCACCAAACTCTTGAAGTTCCTTTGAATCTCTTCTCTTTTACAATCACTTAAAACAAAATAACAAAAAGGATAAAGTAAATAAAAAGTGATTCCTGAAAATCTCTCCAAACTAACTCCCAAGAGAAGAACTTTTAAAACTTGCCAATAAATTCAGGACCCTTTTCTAAGTCCTCTCTTCTTTCTTTTATAGTTTTCAATGAAGTGTCTTTGGATCTCTTCAAAATGTGTCTTAATTTGATGTATTTGCCCAAGAGACGCATCCTTTCATGATAATTTTCATCCATGGTGGTTACAACCACCTGTTAAGCCAATGGGTGCCTCAAAAACCTCTTCAAAATTCATGTAAACTATTTTTACTTGTTTAGTAACTACCACTGCCACTTAAGCACAGCGTCTCCGTGCTTAAGCATGACCTTCTCTATTTAACCAGCACTTAAGCGCTGGATTTGGCGCTTAGGCGCCAAAACTCTTTTGCACAATTTTTCATCTTATTGCTCCAAATTTGATCCTTTTTCCCTCCTTTAAGAACTTTTTTTTTCATTTTTACTTGTATTTGCAAAACACACAAATATCTTCCATTAAAGCGCAATATCTCAAAAATAGGTATAAAAATGTGTCTAAAACATAATATAATTTAGGTGTATCAGTTTGCACAAAAATACCTTCCATTAAAGTGCAATATCTCAAAAATAGGTATAAAAATGTGTCTAAAAACACTATATATTTTAGGTGTATCATTAACCTATGAGAATTTTAGTTGAATCGATTAGACAAAGACTTAGAAATTTGTATTGTAGTATTAGTGTGTAATTATTTGTTTATTTGAAAAAGAGAAAAAAATTTTAAATGTCTTTGTTTGCTTATTGTGTGAAAACTTATAAGTTGAACATTTAGTTAGTAAATGCATAGTGCAGAACCAATAGGGCTTGAACCCTACGATTTAGAACTAGAGAGAACTATTAGGAAAATAGAAATTAGAGAAGACTTCACAAACTTGTGGAAGAAATGACGAACAATCAACAAATCAACATAGATACACAATAATTAATTAATGATCAACATAACGCACATAAACCATTAATGGATTACGCTAATCCTATATTAGATGAAATTCATTTAAGTATTCAACTCCTGCTATAAAAGCTAACACCTTTGAACTTAAGTTTGTTATTATCCAAATTGTGCAGAAAAAATAATTTGGGGTAGCCCCGTTTGAGGATCCAAATTTACATTTACCAAGTTTCTTGAAGCTTTGCCAACATGTCAATATAATGGTGTGCCAAATGACCCTATTAGANGTAAATGAAGTACATGAATTTAAATCATCACAACTTCTTCCAACATTAAAGATCAATACTCTCCACAACTTCTTTCCAATAGTTTTAATTACTTATCATTTTAAGGTGAAAGATAAAGAAAACTACTCAGAATCCATGAAGAAAACAAAACCACACTTTAGTTTAAATGTAGAAATCATTGTCAAACTAAAACTAAGTCTTGATTGAAACCAAATGTATTTCAAAATAAAAGATAAAAACTTATCTCAAATTGTCCACCAAACTCTTAAAGTTCCTTTGAATTTCTTCTCTTTTACAACACTCTTGACTCTCACAATAAAACTAAAAACAAAAAAGATAAAGTAAATTTCTGATGCCTAAAAATCTCTCTAAAACTCTCTCAAAACTCCCCCTTTCCAACACTTTTCAAAACTTTCAAAAACACTTCTAAAAGTCTCAACTTCCTTCTTTTATAAATCTCCTAAAGGTGCGTTGATAACTCTTCAAAATTTGTCCCAATTCGATGTATTCTCCAAAGGAAGCCTCCTTTTACAAGTCTTTTAATCATATTTTCATTTCTAGTGGTCATAGCCACCCCCTTTAGCCAATAAATGTCTCAAATTTTCCTTCAAAATTTGACAAAATGAATTAAACTGTTAAATAACTGCCTCTAGCGCTTACGCGCGAGGCCTCTGGCGCTTAAGCTTGACCTTCTTTGTTTCACCGGCGCTTAGGCGCCAAAAACACTTTTGCTCCAAATTTGATTCTTTTTCACTCATCTTAGCATTTTCACCTTTTTACTTGTACCTGAAAGAAAAAACACACAAATACCTTCCATTAAAGCGCAATACTCTAAAAATAGGTATAAAAATGTGTCTAAAAATACTATATATTTTAGGTGTATCACCTATGCCATTGTAATGATTGAATCCTAGAGTCAGGGTACTAAACCTTAAGCCAAACTCATAAGAATATGACATGTCACTCTAGATCTAACCAATTCTACACCCATCAAAACTTATCTCTCTATTTATTTGCACTCTCCCTTAGGTGATCGCAATGGCTCTGCCTAGAATGAAGTTTGATGTCCTCTAGTTGGGTGAAATCATAGCCCTCTCAGGTCATTATGTTTCTTAATGGATTTTAACCTCATAAGTGGCTAGTTTGCAAAGTAAATGAAGATTCAGTGAAACTACCATCACAATTTTTAAGAGTAAAAAAAAATCTTTGAATCATTCTCATCCAACAAGATTAAGTCCAATATGCAAGAATAAAGAAAGAGAACTACTCATAATTCAAGAAGATTAAACAAATACAAAACATTTGCTTTGAAATCCAAGTCTTATAACAAAAACTCAAATACAAATACAAAGTACCTTATGTATTCTCCCTAAGCAAACTTCTGGAGTTTCTTGTAAGCAATCTTCAAACTTCTTCACACCAAAACACACTCACACTTACACTTGAACACAACATATGAAAAACCTAACTCACTATTGCTGCCCAATTGAAGTTTTGAGACTCCAATAGGTCTTTGACTTCGACAAAATCCTTCTCATTAAATAGAAAACAAATAACCAAGAGTTGCTTCAAACACCCCTCCAAAATTCTACCAAATTTGATGTATGATCTAGAAAGGTAGTTATTGACACTATAGCGCCAGTCTGGGGCGCTATTACGCAAGTCTGGGGTGCTATAGCGCCCTTCTCGCTCGATAGTGGTGCTATGACGCAAAGGGGTGGCTTGATAGCGCCACACAAAAATCATCATTTTTGCTCCATTTTTTCTCATTTTCTATAAATGTCAAATCCATGTACCTGAAACCAAAAACATGCAAAGTACCTTTCTTTAAAGTGCAATATCATAAAAAATGTACATAAAAAGCTTATAAAATGCACTTAAATAGGTTATTTTTAGGTGGATCACTTCACAGCATCTTTTGATGGTCTGCCATCATCGCAATCATCCTTTCTGATCGTATCATTTGCATTGAATTAATGTTAAGAAATTACTATAAGGCGTCAACGATAAAAAAAATTTCTTTCAAACTTAAAAATCTGTCCATTGAAGAATGAGCATTCAAAAGCGCATCTCTCCCTCGTGATGGGATAGCTCCTTTTTTCTGTAGTGAGAGCTGAAAAGAGCTGGTGATTGACATTTCTTTCGGCCTCTTATCACCGACCTTAATGCCTTTGACATTCAGGCCCTGCTGGCTCTCAACATATGTGTTTGTGTCAGGACTAGTACATGGGGTTCCCTGCGACAATTTTCAGTGCATGCACCTTTGAACCCTCAGATGAGTCGACTTGATCGACCGACACAGGTTCGAATCTCGAGCATTTTTCTTTGTTTTATTCCATTTCTTCTTTATGGTTGCATGGATTCAAAAGCCCTTCATAACCAAATGTTCGAGATTCACCTTGTCTTGGCTTGAACTGTCAACCATGATATGGCTCAGTTATCTAGGGAAAGTTGGAGGCAAAAAACGTAATGCCAACCCTCTGGTCCTATTTCTTGGGCTAACTGGGCATAAGATCCATAAAAAGTTAATTATTGAATTAATTATGTTAATTTTGGTGTCATTGATTGTTTAATAGTTTCCCTGTCTTTATCATAATTGCACTATCAAGGAGTAGGAAAACTCATGAAACTAATATGTAAGCATCAAAACTACCAGAAAGAATCCCAGAGTGATCAAACGATTAAGGATTAATAGTCTCCCTTCTCAACAATTGAAGCATCAGACTAAAGTACCAAGATTGGTACCAACAATCTAATGATTGATCACCCGATCAAGTCGTTCAACATACAATGCCTGTGGATAAAGTTGATGGACCACACTTATGTTCCAAGCTACTTAAACTCTTTGTGAGGACGTCCGGTCGCAACAAGTCGACTGACCGGCTTTTTCTTTGTGTTAATGTACAATTAGGTCCCTATAAATAGAGAGTCAGAAGATGAAAAAAGTGACCTTTCCCATGACTTTTCTATCTGGAATTCTCTAAGAGCNCTAACAAGTGGCTAGTTTGCAAAGTAAATGAAGATTCAGTGAAACTACCATCACAATTTTTAAGAGTAAAAATAAATCTTTGAATCATTCTCATCCAACAAGATTAAGTCCAATATGCACGAATAAAGAAAGAGACCTACTCATAATTCAAGGAGATTAAACAAATATAAAACATTTGCATTGAAATCCAAGTCTTATAACAAAAACTCAAATACAAATACAAAGTACCTTGTGTATTCTTCCCAAGCAAACTTCTGGAGTTTCTTGTAAGCAATCTCCAAACTTCTTCACACTAAAACACACTCACACTTACACTTGAACACAAAATATGAAAAACCTAACTCACTATTGCTGCCCAATTGAAGTTTTGAGACTCCAATAGGTCTATAACTTCGACAAAATCCTTCTCATTAAATAGAAAACAAATAACGAAGAGTTGCTTCAAACACCCCTCCAAAATTCTGCCAAATTTGATGTATCATTTAGAAAGGTAGTTATTGACACTATAGCGCCAGTCTGGGGCACTATTACGCAAGTCTGGTGTGCTATAGCGCCCTTCTCGCTCGATAGTGGCGCTATGACGCCAAGGGGTGGCTCGATAACGCCACACAAAAATCATCATTTTTGCTCCATTTTTTCTCATTTTCTATAAATGTCAAATCCATGTACCTGAAACCAAAAACATGCAAAGTACCTTCCTTTAAAGCACAATATCATAAAAAATGTACATAAAAAGGTTATAAAACATGCACTTAAAATATGTTATTTTGAGGTGGATCATTTGACAGCATCTATTGATGGTCTGCCATCATCGCAATCATCCTTTCTGATCGTATCATCTGCATTGAGATAATGTTAAGAAATTACTATAAGGCGTCAACGATTAAAAAAATTTCTTTCAAACTTAAAAATCTATCCATTGAAGAATGAGCATTCAAAAGCGCATCTCTCCCTTGTGATGGGATAGCTCATTTTTTCTGTAGTGAGAGCTGAGGAGAGCTGGTGATTGACATTTCCTTCGGCCTCTTATCACCGACCTTAATGCCTTCGACATTCAGGCCCTGCTGGCTCTCAACATATGTGTCTGTATCAGGACTAGTACATGGGGTTCCCTGACGACGTTTTTTAGTGCATGCACCTTTGAACCCTCAGATGAGTCGACTTGATCGACCGACACAGGTTTGAATCTCGAGCATTTTTCTTTGTTTTATTCCATTTCTTTTTTATGGTTGCATGGATTCAAAATCCCTTCATAGCCAGATGTTCGAGATTCACCTTGTCTCGGCTTGAACTGTCAACCATGATATGGCTCAGTTACCTAGGGAAAGTTGGAGGCAAAAAATGCAATGCCAACCCTCTGGTCCTATTTCTTGGGCTAACTGGGCATAAGATCCATAAAAAGTTAACTATTGAATTAATTATCTAAATTTTGGTGCCATTGATTGTTTAATAGTTTCCATGTCTTTATCATAATTGCACTATCAAGGAATAGGAAAACTCATGAAACTAATATGTAAGCATCAAAACTACCAACAAGAATCCCAGAGTGATCAAACGATTAAGGATTAATAGTCTCCCTTCTCAACAATTGAAGCATCACACTAAAGGAACAAGATCAGAACCAACAATCTAATGATTGATCACCCGATCAAGTCGTTCAACATACAATGCTTGTGGATAAAGTTGATGGGCCACACTTATGTTCCAAGCTACTTAAACTTTTTTTGAGGACGTCCGGTCGCAACCAGTAGACTGATCGGCTTTATCTTTGTGTTAATGTACAATTAGGTCCCTATAAATAGGGAGTCAGAAGATGAAAAAAGTGACCTTTCCCATGACTTCTCTATCTAGAATTCTCTAAGAGCTTTTTTCTCTCTCTCTCTCTCTCTCTCTCTCTCTCTCTTCTCTTGACTAACTCTCGAGGCGTGAATTACCAAAGGACAATAAAAAATTCAACAATAATATCGAAACAGTAATAGAGGGATTATTGAAACATTATAATAATTTGAAATTAAAAAAAACACACAACAATTTAAATAATAGAAAAATTCATTATAATANGCTTCTCTCTCTCTCTCTCTCTCTCTCTCTCTCTCTTCTCTTGACTAACTCTCGAGGCGTGAATTACCAAAGAACAATAAAAAATTCAACAATAATATTGAAACATTAATAGAGGGATTATTGAAATATTATGATAATTTGAAATTAAAAAAAGTACACAACAATCTAAATAATTGAAAAATCCATTATAATCAACAACAAATACAGACCCATGAAATTGCAAGGAGGATTCCATACCCTAAAAATAAGAAAAGCCCACCGAGGTAGATAGATAAGGCTAAAAATTAATGCCAGCCGTAATAATTATTAGTCAAATTCGTACAGCGATACATTTAAAAGTTCAATGTCCGTACGACGGGAACCAAAATTTCCTTCCCATGGGTCCCACAGCCGCAAGAGAATCCAATGCAAAATTGTACGCTCAAACTTCCCTCCATGTCAGGTGATCCGCACGTGCCACACCCATTTCAGTGGTCCGGTCCCAACACACTTGACAGCGAATTCTATTCCTCCACGTGGCTTAATTCCACCCAACAATTCCCAGCCGAAGTAGATTAGCGAAGCATATTCTAGAGAGGACCCATTATTTACCCGCATTGCCAGCAATGCCCTTGGGAACTAGAGNTCAGTGGTCCGGTCCCAACACACTTGACAGCGAATTCTATTCCTCCACGTGGCTTAATTCCACCCAACAATTTCCAGCCGAAGTAGACTAGCATATTCTAGAGAGGACCCATTATTTACCCGCATTGCATTGCCAGCAATGCCCTTGGGAACTAGAGCCCTTCCTTCCCAAAATTTCCCGCGAACATCCCACGCGGTTCCCGCCTAATTCCATATTCGAAATCAGAACACGGGCCACACGAGCAAAAACTTGTGCCGAAAACTCGCACGTGGCAGCTCCGAATAATAACCACCGCACGTTTCAATCCAGTGGCTTCTTGGTCAAGTCGGATCCAACCATTCATTAGATAAGGAGCCGATCCCTCTGTAAGATCCCCAAAACCGTTCCCTCTACTCCGCAGCGTTTGAAATTGTGGAAAATGGAGGGGAGTAGCAGAGAAGAGGGATGGCAGACGCCGAAGCAAGGGGGCTGTAGAATACCTGCTGAGCTTCCGTGTCCGCCTCCGCCGAGGAAGAGGTCGCCGGCGACAGCGAAGAGGCAGGAGCCACCCAAAGGGGGCTACTTCCAACCGCCGGATTTGGAGCTACTATTTGCTCTCGCGCCTAGGAGGGAGGTCTGTGTTTGAGTGCTAAAGTGATGCAACGATGTGTGTAGATATAGATCTATTTTCTTTTTCATTCTCGGCTACTTTCCTTTTTCTCCGTTATATTAGTGTTTTTGGTCCCCTTTTGGAGATTTGTAATACTCTCATGGTTTCAAATGTGGAATGGGATTATGGTTTGCTCTTTTTTGTTGATTTTCTTCTGTAATTACTTGTGGAACTTTTGAGTAGTGCTGGGAATAATTNGTTTTTGGTCCCCTTTTGGAGATTTGTAATACTCTCATGGTTTCAAATGTGGAATGGGATTATGGTTTGCTCGTTTTTGTTGATTTTCTTCTGTAATTACTTGTGGAACTTTTGAGTAGTGCTGTTGGGAATTATGTATTGTTCTTAATGGTGGAATTTGGGGTTGTCTACTGGAATCACGTGCGTGAAGCATTTAAGTCGGATGTGTGATTTTAGGCAGTTAATTAGAACTGTAATTGGAAATGTTTGTTCCAATTTGTGCAGATTTTGGTAACATTTTTTTCATAAATATTTTAACATACCTTCACAAAAAAATTTTAACATAAGCTGGTGTAAATCAAATTTGATCCGATGGACCTTTTTCTTCTTTTCTTATTTTGTAAAGCTACGCTTCGATTGCTTTAATTAGGAATATCTGATTGTGTTATAAGAATATTTCATCTGCATTATTTGTAAAAATGATGTGTTATTTGAGTATTAAATGATATTATTAGATTATTTTGCGGTGTTATTCNAACGCTTCGATTGCTTTAATTAGGAATATCTGATTGTGTTATAAGAATATTTCATCTGCATTATTTGTAAAACTGATGTGTTATTTGAGTATTAAATGATATTATTAGATTATTTTGCGGTGTTATTAGAATATTTCTCTTTGTTACTTGATTTGGGGTTGTGTTATTCGGCATATTTCTAATGTTATTTCAATTTTCACTATGTTATTGGAATAACACAGCCCCAAATCAAGTAACGCCGGAGAATATTTCAATAACACTTCAACCCCAAATCAAGTAACGTTGGAGGATATTCCAATAACACCATAAAATTATTGAATAACATCATATAATACTCGAAATAACACTTCATTTTTACAAATAGATGGNTGATTTGGGGTTGTGTTATTCGGCATATTTCTAATGTTATTTCAATTTTCACTATGTTATTGGAATAACACAATCCCAAATCAAGTAACGCTGGGGAATATTTCAATAACACTTCAACCCCAAATCAAGTAACGTTGGGGGATATTCCAATAACACCATAAAATTATTGAATAACATCATATAATAGTCGAAATAACACTTCATTTTTACAAATAGATGAAAAATTTTTGTAACAGTACGGGATATTCTTAACAAATGCAATCCGAACGTAGAAGGTAGCTCTACATTCGGATTCCTGATGTAATNGTACGGGATATTCTTAACAAATGCAATCCGAACGTAGAAGGTAGCTCTACATTCGGATTCCTGATGTAATATTTTCCCTATTAACAACCTGCCTCTAAAAACTTGTATGAAAATATTTGTTGTTTTATATTTAATTTCATTAAATTTATTTTAAGAAAGGTATGAATGCAAATTTCTCTTTATATTTTTATTGATCATCATAGTTTTTTGTTCATCCTAAAAAGGTTTAAATTATCATATGAATACAAGTTTGATTAAAATACAAAAAATAAACATTGCAGGTCTTATTTTTCTCTCGCTGCTTTCTCTTTTATGACTAAAGGCATTCTTTAAATTTGTTAAATACTATACCTAATAATGTGGCATTTAACATCGAAATTTTGAATATATTTTTAGACATATATGCATATAGCATTTGAACCTTCAAGTTATATTAGAATATTACTAATATTAGCTTTTAATAAAAGACAAAATTTTTTGTGAATGAGAAATAAAAATATTATATAAATATAAAAGTTTAATATTTGATATATAAATATAATAATTTTGTGCTATAAATTTAAATTTCTTATTTATTTAATATTAATCATGACGTACAATACATGAAATTATAACTACAAAGTATTGTTTAAATATACTTTTTAGAATGCCTATTATATATAATATTTATAAAAGTCTTAAATACNTATTAATCATGACGTACAATACATGAAATTATAACTACAAAGTATTGTTTAAATATACTTTTTAGAATGCCTGTTATATATAATATTTATAAAAGTCTTAAATACATTGATAAATTTGAATAAAAAAAAAATTCAGAATTTTAATTTTAATAAATTGAGAATGAAATTAAATTTCTCAAAGGGAAATCCAAAGATAATGAAACTGATCTGATTGGAGTCTATTAATTGACCACAAATCTTTGATAAAAAGAAGAAAACCTACCAAGCCAATCTATGATATTTATTGAACTTTGTCTAAATGAAAAATGACTGAAATAAAGTGTTCTCCAAAAAAAAAAAAAAAAACTTGTCAAGTTATTAGATTGGTGAGATATTAGACAAATTCATAGTTGATAGTCTTAATGCAGCACGAACCTAAATAGTTAATATATGTACTAATCATATTCTCACTGTGCATGTGTTAAATTTGAATTTGTAGTTAAGATATGTAATATTCATATTATCACAATACATGTGTTGAATTTGAATTTCTCCAAAAGGCACACATATGAGATTTTATTGTTTGAACCAAGAGAAATGAAAGAAAATATAGAGAGAGAACAGAGGAGAAGAGTGCACAGCGACTTAACCATCATGTGCAAAATGGAGCAATTTTGGGCTCTGGTGAATCATTTTATATAATTGAATATTTTTAATGTATGGAAAGGGTGAAAAGCCTAAAATCCTTTCTTGTAAGAAGATATATTTGAGAAGGGAGAGACAAAATGTCATAATACATGAAATGACCCCTTGAACTATTGGAGACAGTGAGAAGAGAAGGGAAATTACATTTAAAACCCCCCTCTAAAGGGAATTGTATAAATTGTTTTGGGTAATTATCTCCTTATAGGCTTAGGGCTTGTCAATATCTGGTTTGGTCAACTGGGGTATAAGAGGTGATATGATCTGTGTTGTTGGCCAGCCTTCTAGTTGAGGACTTTTTATCGGTCAACCCGTCAGGTATGGACGACTGGGAAGAGTCTAAGAGATAGACTAGGAGATGGCTCCATCTAACTAATGTTAGCTATCTGAATGAGCTAGGCCACCCATTAGTCCTTGATTCTTGTTTTGGGGATTCTTGTCAGTTGAGAAGAGTTGTACCATCGAGTTGGGGATGTGTTCTAGATGTGTGGCATTAGGTCGGTCCAGAGGAACACTGTCTAGCATGAGATAGTCAATTTTCTTGGGTCTTCAAATCNTGGGGTATAAGAGGTGATATGATCTGTGTTGTTGGCCAGCCTTCTAGTTGAGGACTTTTTATCGGTCAACCCTTCAGGTATGGACGACTGGGAAGAGTCTAAGAGATAGACTAGGAGATGGCTCCATCTAACTGATGTTAGCTATCTGAATGAGCTAGGCCACCCATTAGTCCTTGATTCTTGTTTTGGGGATTCTTGTCAGTTGAGAAGAGTTGTACCATCGAGTTGGGGATGTGTTCTAGATGTGTGGCATTAGGTCAGTCCAGAGGAACACTGTCTAGCATGAGATAGTCAATATTCTTGGGTCTTCAAATTGCTTTTTGGTGGGTTCAGCTTTCTCATGTCATTCTTTTCATGGTCTATTAGATTGCCTTAAGAATTGTGCCGACACATTTTTTTGTGCATATTAAGTTCCCAAATTTTCTTATTTTTTTTTTTGAAAATGACAGCTATCATGAAAATAAGAGAATTTAATGCCAAAATANTGCTTTTTGGTGGGTTCAGCTTTCTCATGTCATTCTTTTCATGGTCTATTAGATTGCCTTAAGAATTGTGCCAACACATTTTTTTGTGCATATTAAGTTCCCTAATTTTTTTTTTTTTTTGAAAATGACAGCTATCATGAAAATAAGAGAATTTAATGCCAAAATGAACAATACTTATGACTAATTAATAACACAATAATTGAACTGCTGTTGAATTTTGTGCCTGTGATTCCTTCTATAAGTATGGAGCAAGCGGTGCGTTTTTTTCGTCTTCCTCTGGTTTTCTTCACCTGGAATGTTTGAACTCCGACGGTCAACATGGTGAATGAATCGCCATCTAAGCATGACATATACACCAACTTGGGGGATTTGTAGGATGTGATGTGGGAGAGTGAATCCCACCCAGAATTGGACCAGAAACAGAAAGTGATGGCAAAGAAGCTGAGGAGACTAGGTCTTCAGACTCGCGCCTTCATCGCCTCGACAAGAAGATTTCGGTGGTGGAATATTGCTTGAGAGGGGGGTACATGTGGAGAAAGTTCATCTAGGAGAAGCGTCTCACATGGAGGAGAGTGGTCGCCCAAAGAAACAAACGATCGGTCCCTCTACTCCTGTTCAAACTATAGAGCCATATTTAAGGTAGCCGAGAAAGAAGTTGTTGTTGCTTTAGCAATGCATGAGATGCTAAAAGTAGCTCCACAGGGGACTATGTAAGAGAAGGCAGATGTCTCAGCACCGTTGGGTGCACAGGGTGTTACTGATCTCCCTCCTCCAACTACGAAAGAAAAGGCTGGTGAGGAAGGTTTCTCTTTCACCACTTTGGAGTGGGATGGAATCATGACTATGGAGGGTGTTTGATGGGTAAATTTTCTTCTTTTTAATCTTGCATCATATTATTTTTTATGTAGACGAATCAATCACCAGAGTAGTGTTCATTGATTCCCCTTTGAGAGAGGTTGGTGTTGATCTGATTGCTAAGGAGGATTAAGAATCTTTCAAGGGTGCTTTGTGCAAAGAAAAGGCTAAGAGCCGTCATACGATTATCTAATGGGGAGGCCTGAGCAGAGTTGGTTTGAAGGCCAGAATCTTCTAGCTCAAAAGAGCACTGACTATGTGAGAAAGAAGATTTATTCATCGGGAAACTAGATTTTCTCAGGCTGGGAAGACACACCTGCGTGTTGATCGGGTGAACATGTTGGAAAAGTTAAACAAAGAGGTGGTCACCAAGTGTGCTCAGAAGGCCACCCTCTACAAAGTTGTAGTTCTTCGGATGGAGGTGCTGGCCCTTTGAGGCACATTTATAGTCACTCGAGTACAAGCTAAAATTGATATATTATATAGGTTTAGATTAGAGGATGAAATCTTGTACCAGCGATAACTTTAACAGAGGGTTGTCTCGGTTGTAGATAATTTTGTAAAATATTTTTTAAATAGCCTTCTAGTAGTAGATGTAAATATTTTTTATTTATTAAATAAAGTTTTAATNATATTTTTTAAATAGCCTTCTAGTAGTAGATGTAAATATTTTTTATTTATTAAATAAAGTTTTAATTTTTTTATCTTGATTTGTGTGCTTGATTTGACTCCTTTTTCTTGATTTCGGGTGGTAAATAATTTTTTTGCCCCTATGTCCATTTGACTTTCTCCTTTTTTCCATAAATAGGATTGAGAGTTTAGGAAAACCTTGTGCGATTGTTTCTTTTTCTTGAGCACTTTCTATCAATTTCTTCTTTCAGGTTTTATTTTTTTGTCTCGCTTTCATGGCTCCTTAATACTCGTAAGAGCTTTTTGACGCTATTTCATCCAAGGAAGTGTCCGTCCTAACAGTGCGTTAGGTAGAGAACTTTCAAGAGTCCTCTGTTTATTAGAAGTCAGTGGTTTTGAGGGCGGTCAGAAGAAGTGACCAAGAGAACAATATTTATGTAAGGACGTGGTCTTCTACTTGGACCAATTTAAGTGTAAACGGAGGCTGCTTTTCTACTAGGAGCTATGGGTGATCGTTCTCCACTACGGTATCATTTTGGCATAAGTGATGTCAAACTCAATTGTTGTCATGATGACTTTCATCGTCTTTAGCAAGTGTGACCAGAAAATTTGAAAGCCTAAACAAGGTTCGATCAAAGGGATTTAAAATCCATCCTTGCCATTGTTGACCTCATTTTTGTTGAGGTTTAGCCTTTCTTCCTTAGAATCCTAGGATCAATCCACAAGACATTCCTGTTGATTATCCTAGAGTACTAGTGATGGAGTTCTAACCCATTATAAATTCTAAACTTTTCTTTGCTCTTCTTGGAGTTCCATATGTTTGGTTTTGCNTAAGTATGGAGCAAGCGGTGCGTTTTTTTCGTCTTCCTCTGGTTTTCTTCACCTGGAATGTTTGAACTCCGATGGTCAACATGGTGAATGAATCGCCATCTAAGCATGACATATACACCAACCTGGGGGATTTGTAGGATGTGATGTGGGAGAGTGAATCCCACCCAGAATTGGAGCAGAAACAGAAAGTGATGGCAAAGAAGCTGAGGAGACTAGGTCTTCAGACTCGCGCCTTCATCGCCTCGACAAGAAGATTTCGGTGGTGGAATATTGCTTGAGAGGGGGGTACATGTGGAGAAAGTTCATCTAGGAGAAGCGTCTCACATGGAGGAGAGTGGTCGCCCAAAGAAACAAACGATCGGTCCCTCTACTCCTGTTCAAACTATAGAGCCATATTTAAGGTAGCCGAGAAAGAAGTTGTTGTTGCTTTAGCAATGCATGAGATGCTAAAAGTAGCTCCACAGGGGACTATGTAAGAGAAGGCAGATGTCTCAGCACCGTTGGGTGCACAGGGTGTTACTGATCTCCCTCCTCCAACTACGAAAGAAAAGGCTGGTGAGGAAGGTTTCTCTTTCACCACTTTGGAGTGGGATGGAATCATGACTATGGAGGGTGTTTGATGGGTAAATTTTCTTCTTTTTAATCTTGCATCATATTATTTTTTATGTAGACGAATCAATCACCAGAGTAGTGTTCATTGATTCCCCTTTGAGAGAGGTTGGTGTTGATCTGATTGCTAAGGAGGATTAAGAATCTTTCAAGGGTGCTTTGTGCAAAGAAAAGGCTAAGAGCCGTCATACGATTATCTAATGGGGAGGCCTGAGCAGAGTTGGTTTGAAGGCCAGAATCTTCTAGCTCAAAAGAGCACTGACTATGTGAGAAAGAAGATTTATTCATCGGGAAACTAGATTTTCTCAGGCTGGGAAGACACACCTGCGTGTTGATCGGGTGAACATGTTGGAAAAGTTAAACAAAGAGGTGGTCACCAAGTGTGCTCAGAAGGCCACCCTCTACAAAGTTGTAGTTCTTCGGATGGAGGTGCTGGCCCTTTGAGGCACATTTATAGTCACTCGAGTACAAGCTAAAATTGATATATTATATAGGTTTAGATTAGAGGATGAAATCTTGTACCAGCGATAACTTTAACAG
>JXCR01136149.1:23192-70828 GCA_002079205.1 Phalaenopsis hybrid cultivar | reverse complement strand
ATATCTAAAAAACTCCAAATCAAGTAAGAAAATAGACTAATGGAGAAGAGGTCAAAATCCAACATAGCAAAAGGATATTTTGCAATTTAGAAGGTTATTCATGACAAACCTTATATGGGAGAGAAGAGATGCTTTCTAAATAAAATAATTATTATAATAGAATGATTAAAAGAATTAAGAGTTGATAAGAAAAAACATACAAAATGTTTAAATATTTTAATTAATTTTATACCTAAATTCTTAAAGTTTAACACATTTTAAATATCTTTTATATTAGTAAATTTTAAACGAGTTAGCTAATGATTTGATGATTTAAGTTGCGGCCTGCTCAACAATAGCTTAGTGGCACAATGAGCTTGTCTTATGGGCTATTTATTAAGCTATGTATATGCTAACCAGTAAGTATGTTTCACAAATTACATTTCTCCTGTAACTGACCCTATTAACACTAAGTCACTATATTTAACTTTGTTTGAAATGCCTCTCTAAGTGAGGACTATATTGACCAACTGTAATAGTCCCTACTATTTTTCAACGTAATCTCATTCTTATCTCAAATTTTGTAATCAACATATCTTAGGGAAGATGAATTTGTGTAACTTTCATGATCTACCAAAATTGTATTATTATTACCCACACATAGTGCCATTTCGAACCCCGACGGGAAGACCATCCTAAGTGCCATTAGTACTCATTAAACTTCTTATATCATTTTATTTTCCAAGTTCAGGTGGAATCTCCTTCACCTTTTCATAGACGACAATTCTTGTATCTTAGATCATTCCATCATCAAAATTAAGGTTAGCTTACAACCATTCTGGTAAAATTATTTCACCACATGATCTTAATTTTAGTTTTTTTTTATGTTTAGGAAAAAATAATAAAAACTTTGAGAATTAAAAGTTGTATGCTTTTAATCAAATTCACATGAAATTTAAATACTTTAATGTATTTTTTCAAACTTTGGAGTGTTGAAAGATCATGATGGTAGAGTTTTACTTAATGTCTTAGCATTGAAAAAAGCTCTAGCAAACAAATGGATAACAGAAAAATAGCATAACATGACAAAATGCTAAAAGGGAAGAAAAACATGGGGTTTAGCTTAATCAAAGTAATCAACTAGATGATTGTAAGTACATGTGTCCACTATTCTTTTGTATTAGAGAAAATAAAATTACATTACTGATAATTTCATATGTACAATAGTAGTATAAAAATAATAGTCATAACTTGGCTATAATCAATGTTTCAGAGTTGTAATTGCAGTAGTTAGCCACAAGGTTGTATTTGATAGCTACAAATAGAGTGTCAATTGGTCATAGAGGCATTAGTGGAAAGTTGCGGTAGTAACTAGCCACTTATAGTAGCATAAGTTCTCCATAGTGGTAGTAATTAAAAGTTCTAGTAGTTGTTAGCCAAATATGGTATAGTTGATCACATATGAAGTAGTTTGTAGGTACAGTAGTGTCAGTAGACCATTGTGGCTGTAGTTAGAAGCAATTATATCTGTTAGCCACATAAGTCATTGTTGGTCAATAAGTCATAGTTGCTAGTTATGGTAACATTAGTTGGCTACACACATCGTTGTTGAAAACTACAATATCATATAGCTATACATGCCATTGTTGGTCATAGTTGGCAGGTACAATAATAGTTAGCCACATAAGCCATCGTCGTTTGCTATAGTAGAGTCAGTTAGTGATACAGGTCAAAGTTGGAAGTGGAAGTATATGTTAATTATAAGTCTTAGTTGGTCACATAGGTTGTAGTTGGTAGTTATAGTAGCAGTTAGCCAAATAAGTTCTAGTTCGTTAGATAAGCCATTTTTGGTAGCTACAGTAGTGTTAGTTGGTCACAGAGATTGCAGTTGGAAGCTACAATAGCATTCACCAAATTGGCCATTATTAGTCATATAAGCTATAGTTGGACGTTGTAGTAGTGTTAGTTGTCCCTATATGTTATAGTTAAAAATTTCAAGAGCAATTAGTCACATAGACCAAATTTGGTAACATATATTGCAGTTGTTAGCTATAGTAGCAGATAGCCACATATTTCTTAGTTAGCCATATAGCCCGTAGTGTAGTAGCGTTAGTTGGCCATAAAGTCCAAGTTGGAATCTGTAGTAGCAATTAGTAATATAAGTTGTAGTTAGTCATATAGGTCATAGTCTGTAGCTGCAACTGCAGTTTGCACTATATGTCATTGTTGGTCATATAGTCCATGGCTACAGTAGCGTTAGTTGGCCGTAGAGGCCCAGTTAGAATTTGTAGTAACATTTAGCCATATAATTTGTAGTTAGTCATATAGGTCGTATTTGGTAGCTGCAATAGTAGTGAGCCATATAGGTAATAGTTGGTCAAATAGTCCATAGTTGGTAACTGCAATAGCATCAGTCTGTCATAGAGGCAGTTGCTTGAAGTTGTAGTAGAAACTAGCTACACAGGCTATAGATGGTCACATAGGCTTTAGTTGGTATATACAGAAACATTTGTTCGTCATTGTGGCAGTAGGTGGAAGCTATAGTTGTAGTTAGCCACACGGGTCATACTTGGTCACATATATCGACATTCGCAGCTAGAGTAGAATTTCGCCACATAAGTCATAGTTTGTCATATATGTCGTAACTTGTTATTGTAGTAGCATCAATTTGAGATAGAGGTTTTAGTTGGATGCTCTTGTAGTAGTTAGCCAAATAATTCATACTTTGCCACACAGAACATTATTGGTAGCTGTAGTAGTTAAGGTGAAAAGTTGTCGTTAGTGTTGACCTCATTTTTGTTGAGGTATAGTCTTTCTTTCTTAGGAGCCTAGAATCTAGCCATAGGACATTCTTGTTGACTATTCTTAGAGGAATAGTGATGGGCCTTAACCATTTGAAAATTCAAACTCTTCTTTTCTTATGTTGAAGTTTCACATGTTGGTTCTAACTTCTAGCACCTAGTAAGTAGAGCCAATATGGGGGAGCTCAAGGGAGGTTCCTGATACAACAAAAATATATGCATTTTTTGACCCATAGTTTATACTCATATTTGGAGATATTGCACTTTAATGTAAGGTATTTCATATGTTTTATTGCAGGTTGTTGTTTTTGAGAACTTAGAGCAAAAAGGAAGCAAAAATGATGAAACTTGGAGCAAAAATGAATAAGTTAAAAAAATTTTTAGCGCCATCGGCGTCAGAATGGGCGACGATGGCAGCATTTGATGGAGACTAAGATTTAATTAAATGGCCTCTGGCACCGACGGTGCCAGGATGGCCATCGACGGTGCTAAAATGGGCGTCAACGGCGCCAATGTCGGTGGAAGCCCTATTTCTAGAAGATTTTACGAATCTGGATGCTTTGAGAAGAGTTTTTGAATGCACCTATTGGAGAACCAAACTACGCTTTATTTAGGGACTAAATTTGAATAGAACCCCCCCCCCCTTCGCACCACTTCAAATTCCTCCACTAATTTTAGTTTTCCTCTTCATACACCTACATTCCACGACATTCCACGCCATTAGTTAGTTATTATTTTTATAGTTTTTAGATTTTGTGGTGAGTTTAAGTGTGAATGTTTCTCTAAGAAGTGTTGGAGAGGAAGAGAAGGATTTCTTCTTCCTACATGTCCTAAGAGAGGCTATAAAGGTTTTGCTTTGAGAAGAGTTTCAGATAAGTGTTGTTTGTTTATTACTATTATTTGAACTTTCTTTTACATTAGAAATTTATGTTTTATTATATCTTTCTCATGAAGTCTGAGTAGATTTCTTTATCTTTTTTCTTACTTTGAGATATGGTGAAATGAAGAGACAATGTGGATGTGCCAATGGTAAAATTTAAAATAAATGGTGATGGTTTTTCAACTCCACTCTTAATTTACTTTTTGATCTGGCCAATTGAATTGCTAAAATATGTTGTGAACCATATGATCCGAGAAATGGAGTATGATTTCTACAACAGTGTGAGAATAACATTTAAGTCCATGAAGGAGTATTTCATTCATGGAATTAAGTGTCAATAAATAGAGAAATATATATTGTTGTGTGTAGAATTGGATATTTGTAGGGTGACACACTAAAAATCCTCAATTCAATCTTAGTGTTTAAAAACTAAAGTGGGAGTTAGCCTTCAGAGGAAGGGAAGTGGGAGCTTTGGAGTGGGAGCCAGTATCCTCCTAGCCTAGCCACGAATTTAGGGACAAAACATAAGATTAACCAAGTATTTTCTATAACTCTGAATCAGTGGTAGAGAATTAAAATTGCTCCTACTATTAATTTTCATTGGCACTCTGAACGGGTAAATCCTAAGAGAATAGCTAGTTTTCATTAATCTGATGCAATGTCTATTTTAACATCTTTAATTACTGCTATATCAGAAAAGATTGATCAAATTAGAGTGAACTATTCTCAAATACCAACAATATTTGAGGAAAATTCACTAGGACAAATAATTGATACTCAATCATCTTATGAAACTTTGAATGTTATTAATAATTAAAATAAAAATTCTTATTCAAACTATTACAATACTAAATGGAAAAATAACCCTAATTTCAGTTAGAATAATTACAACAATTCAATGAACCTCTCAGGAAATTTATATAACCAAGGAAATCCTAATTATCGACCTTACTATCCTCCTGGATTTAGCTCTAACCCTAATCCACAAGTTAAGGAAAAGAAGTTAACGGTGGAAGATGTAATGTTGAATATGGGAAAAAAAATACAAAATCAAGGGGCTACTATTAGAAATATTGAAAATCAATTAGGACATATTGCTACTGCACTAAGTAATAGATCTTCAGAAAATCTTCCGAGTACTATAGAAGTCAATCCCCAAGATCAAAATAAAGAACAAATTAAAGAAATTCAATTATGAAATGGAAAAGAAGTTGAAACAAGAATCCAAAGAGAAACAAAAGTTGATGAAGAGAAGGAAGAGATGGAAGGTGACCATAATGAAAATGAACAAACACAAGTTCCCCTAGAAAAACCATTACATCCGTTTCCTCAACGACCAAAATAGAATAATAAAGAGAAATAATTCACAAAATTTTTGGAAATTGTTAAAAAGTTAATGATAAATATTCCTTTCATTAAAGCTTTAGAACAAATGCCAAGTTATGTGAAATATATGAAAGATATATTAAACAAGAAAAGGAAGTTTGCAGATCATGAGACTGTTGCACTAAGTGAAGAGGGTAGCACTATTATCCAGAAAAAGCTTCCTGAAAAGTAAAAAAATCCTAGTAGTTTTACTATACCTTTTGCAATTAGTGAAAAGTTTTATGGAAAAGCCTTATGTGATTTAGGAATAAGTATCAATCTTATACCTCTATCAATTTTTAAAAGTTTAGATTTAGGAGAGATTTCCCTTACTACTGTAACTCCTCAATTAGCTGATCGATCAATCACTCATCCTAAAGGAGTTATAGAAGGTGTATTAGTAAAAGTGGATAAATTTATTTTCCTTGTAGACTTATAGTATTAGATATAGAGGAAGATAAAGAGATTCCTATTATTTTGGGGAGGTCATTTCTTACGACAAGGAGAGTTGTGTTAGATGTGCAAAAAGCAGAATCAACAATGTGAGTTAATGATCAAGAAGTAAAATTTAATATTGCAAAAGCTATGAAATATCCTGCAATAGAAAAGGAAAATGAAAGTCTTAGGATGAAAGTTACTGCTTATCTAAGTAATGAGCAATTTAAGAAAGAGTTTAAAGAGAAATTAAAGCATGAATAATTTAGTGAAAATGAGGATGAAATAAAAGAAGAAAATTTAGATTATATTCAGGACAAATTTGAAACTTTAGATTTATTGGAATATGATAATAAAAATCTTATTTCTTCAAGTATTAAACCACCTGAACTTGAACTAAAAGTATTACCCGCTCATTTAGAATATGTTTTTTTAGTAGATTCATCTACATTATCTATTATTGTATCTTCTGAGTTAACTGAAATTCAAGAACAAAAATTACTAGAAATGTTAAAAAGAAATTAAAAGGCTTTTGGACGGACTTTAAAAGATATTAAAGGAATTAGTCCTTCAATTTGTATGCACATAATTTTATTAGATGAACAATACAAATCTAAAGCTGATCCATAGAGGAGATTAAACCCAATAATGAAAGAAGTTATTAAAAAAGAAATTTTAAAATGTTTAGATGTTGGAATTATATATCTTATTTCAGTCAGTGTGTGTGTAAGCCCAATTTAAGTGATCCCAGGAAAGAAGAAGTGATTGTTGAAGTAAGTGAGAAAAATGAATTAATTGCAATAAGAGAAGTTACTGGTTGGCAAATATGTATAGATTATAGAAAATTAAACTTGACCACCAGGAAAGATCACTTTCCTTTACCCTTTCTAGATCAAATGTTGGATAGATTGGCTGGAAACAAATATTACTATTTTTTAGATGGTTATACTGGTTATCATCAAATTTTAATTGCTCCTGAGGATCAAGACAAGACAACATTTACAAGCCCTTATGGAACATTTGCTTTTCGTAGAATGCCTTTTTGACTATGCAATGCACTTGCAACATTTCAAAAATGTATGATGTCAATATTTAGTAATTTGATCGAGCATGGAAAGCAAGTATTTATGGATGATTTCTCTTTATTCGGGACTTCATTTGAATTATGCTTAAATAATTTAGAAAATTTTTTAGAGTTATGTGAAAAACTCAACCTAGTACTAAATTGGGAAAATTGTCAATTTATGGTTGCAGAAGAGATTGTACTTGGGCATAAAATTTCTGAAAATGACATGGAAGTAGATCCTGTAAAAGTTCAAGTTATTGAAAAATTACTACAACTGACTATGATCAGAGGGGTAAGAAGTTTTCAAGAACATGATGGTTTCTACATGCGTTATATAAAAAAATTTTCAAAAATAACTAAGTCATTATGCCAAATTTTAGAAAAAGATATGAAATTTGATTTTAATGAGGAATGCATAAAAGCATTTGAATTATTGAAAGAGAAGTTAATCAATGTATCTATAATAATACCACCTGATTGGGAAAAATCATTTGAAATAATGTGTGATGGTAATGATTATGCTATTGGAGCTGTTTTAGGACAAAGGCACAACAAAGTTTTTAAAGTAATATATTATTTTAGTAAAATTTTAAATGATGCTCAAATTAACTACACTACTACTGAAAGAGAGTTATTGGCTATGTTTTTATGCCTTTGATAAATTTAGACCTTACTTAATTGGAACTAAATGTATAGTGCATACAAATCATTCTGTAATTAAATATTTAATGCAAAAGAAGGATGTTAAACTAAGGTTAATTAGATGGATACTTCTATTGCAAGAGTTCAAGTTTTCTGTAGTTGATAGAAAGGGAAATGACAATCAAATAGCTGATCATTTATCTAGACTATAAAAAGAAAGCTTACCTAATTTTGTAAATGAAATTCTAGAAAATTTCCCTGATAAACAATTATATAGTATAAATGAAATAGATACAACGTGGTATGTCGATATAGTAAATTATATTGTAAGTGATATTCTACCACCAGATATTAAGAATAAACGATTAAAGAAATTTATATATGATTCAAAATTCTATTTTTGGGATTACTCATATTTATATAAACAATATAGAGATCTAATTATTAAAAGGTGTGTGCCTTATGAAGAAACTCAACAAATAATTGAAAGATGTCATGATTCTGAATTTGGAGGATATTTTGAAACAAATAGAACTACTTATAAAATTTTGCAAGCTGGATTTTATTAGCCTACTCTTTTTAGTGATGTTAATGAATATATTAAAACATGTGATCAATGTCAGTGAGTAGGAAATATTTCTAGAAAAAACGAAATACCTCTAAATTATACATTGGAAGTTGAAATTTTTGATGTGTGGGGATTAGATTTTAGGGGACCATTTATGTCTTCATTTGGAAACTTATATATATTACTTGTTGTTGATTATATGTTCAAATGGATTGAAGCTATTGTTGTAGCTGAATTTGATGTTTGGAGTGTTTCTAAATGTTTAAATAAAAACATTTTTACAAAATATGAAATGTCGAAAGTAATTACTAGAGATGGAGGATCTCATTTTAGAAATAATACTATCGAGAAATTAATAAAAAAATATGATATTATGCATAGATTCTCTACTTCTTATCATACTCAAAGTAGCAGTCTAGCAGAAATATCAAATCATGAAAAAAAAACAAATTTTAGAAAAAACTGTAACTTCTTATAAATTGGATTGGTCTGCTATATTAGGTACTGCATTATGGGCATACAGAACTGCTTATAAGACTCCTATAAAAATGTCCTTATACAGACTTATTTTTGGAAAAATATGTCACTTACCAGTAGAATTGTAGCATAAAGCATTTTGGGCTATTAAGGATTTTAATTTTAATCTAAAAGATGCTGGTGAGAAAAGAATATTGTAACTCGATAAACTTGAAGAGATCAGAAATGAAGCATATGATAATGCAAAAATCTATGAGGAGAAAATGAAAATATGGCATGATCGGAAGATTATTAATAAAAAGTTTGAACCTAGACAAGAAGTTCTATTATATAATACAAGATTGAGATTATTTCCAGGAAAATTGAAATCCATATGGTGAGGACCATTTAAAGTGATTAAAATCTATTAATATGGAGCTATTGTATTAAGGATCCTAAAACTAGAAAGATATTTAAAGTTAATGAGCATCAATTGAAACATTATTATGAAGTCCACATACCCCAATTTAAAGAATCTTTTATGTTAAGTTAACCCAATTAAACCAATGGTATGTCGGGCTGACGACATTAAACCAAGAGTTTTGTGAGAGGCAACTCACATATGAATCTATATATCTATATATTACTATTTTCTTAAAATATGTGTTTATGTATTAGGAAATAATAGTATTTTTAAGTTCCGCACAACTCTATATATCAAAAATTAAAACACATATTTGTATTGGAAGAAAATTTGGAATCAAATTGAACAAAAAAGTTTAGACGCGATCTTAGCCCCTGGCACCGACGACGCCGGAATGGGCACCGACGACGCCCGACTAAAGGACCACAGCACCGATAACACCATCTGGAGCGCCAACTGTGTCCTGAACATTTTTTAGGTGCTGAACATATTTGGCAGACTTTGGCGCCATTTTGCTCCACAATAACCGCCAAGAAGTGATTTTAAAGTCCTAAAAACTGACTTGGACTTCCAGAAACTTCCTAATTTTGAATTCCATGGCTTGCAATTCAAAAAATGATTCATGATATGGAGTTTTTAATAGAAGAAAGCTTATCAATTTTGACGCGCAGAGAATATATGACACTTATCAAGGAAAGAGGCTTTATCAATGAAGAAGTTAGTAATCCAAGTTCACAGATCGAGAAAATAATTGTACAGAGGAGTTAAGAAGTTTTGTGCTACACTACCGCTGTAGTAGTAGTCTCCGTAATAAAAGAGTTTTATGCTAACTTACATGGAATTACCCAAGGAGTTGTCTTCGTTCGAGGTAAGGCTGTAACATTTACTCCGGCTCAGATTAATAATTTGTATATGATAGAAACGTTTGAATTTATCATTATAAAAATTTTATCCTGACGAAATATATGGTGCAAGAAGTATATAATTTTTTGACGGATGAACATGTTGATTAGGAAATCTGAGATGAGGGATATGTTAGTTTGTCTGCTTCACTGTTTAACCCAAATTCAAAAAAATGGCATTTCTTCATATATGCAAAAATACTACCTACCACGAAGATTAGTAGACTTATGAAAGAAAGTGTCATTCTAAACTATTGCATTCAAATGGAAAAACTGATTGATATATGGTCAATTATTTTTAAATTTGTTAGGGGTATTATTATGAATGGGCCAATATTTGGACTTGGGCATCCTTCTAAAATTTTCCTACTTTGCAGTCAATCTCAAGTTCCATATGAAAGTTAGGAAAATGTTTTACAAACTTGGGAGCCCATGATTCTTATTTATGGAAATTACATAGGAAATGGAAATGAAGCATTAAATTGTATTTTGGATCATTCATCACATGCTTCAATACCATTGATGCCACCAGCAGTTGGAAGTTCAATATCTTTGGAGAGGAGAATGAAGAAAATAGAAAGAGAACTTCAGAGTATTATGAATGCAATATGAAATCTTAACTACCTTTTTTATCACCTAGATTTGAGAATGAAGGAGAACTTTGAGCATACAGGAACAGTTGAAGCAGGATTGGTACAAATGTTCAAGAAAAATGGATGGATCGATGAAAATTTGACTGATCATCTCCCGTACCGATCCTTCTACAATTTATATGTCCACTACCAGTCTATGGAAGATATTAGATGAAAAGAAAGTACTGAAAATGAGGCAGGTTAATTGAAGAAGTTGAACTCTCTACTATTTTAAAATATTTATGTTTTATTGTGACTGTGTGGATTTAATTTACTTTACTTTACTTTACTTTGGAACTTTGATTATGTGTATAGTTTTGTGTCAGCATTCTAGTGTTGTGGCTTGATTTTGACGTTGAATTATAAGTTAGTTTGCTTTGAAGATGTGAAAATGTTATTAGAAAAATGTATTTATAGAAAGTGTATTTTCATATATAAAAGTTAGTTTGGTGTTGTTTGTGAATTATTTTTAGATGAAAATTAATGTTCAAAAAGACTAAATAAAATTTGTAGTAATTGAGAGAAAATTGAAAAAATCAAATAAGTGAATTTTTTGCCCCTAGCGACTGATGGGCGCTGACAGCGCCTTCAACCCGAACCGACCCAAACACCCTTAAAATTTGTGATTTTCATAGTGAACAACATTTTTTACCACTTGAGTCACCTTCAACATGCAGCTTTTCCACCTAGGGCTTGCTGTTGTTCAGATTTGAAGTTATTTAAAGGCAAACAAAGCTTAGATTTTATCTTCTCTATGTAAGAGCTACACTTTCAACTCAATTTTTTTTATTTTCACTAAGGATTTATCTTACAATGTCGATATCCATAATTTTGGATTTTTTTGGAAGATTTTGAGAAAATCCTTTGGTGAAGAACTCTTACTTAGTAGATTTAAGTTCAAAACATCCCACATTGTGATTTTCAGAATTTTTGGGAATTTAATTGGATTTTATCAAATTTTTGTAGATTTACCATGACACCTAGATTGAGTAAAGGAAATAGAAAGGTAGATTTTGATGATAAAAAATTTGTCAATTACAAGACTAACATTTGCATCAATAATCTACGTACAACTAAAAAAGTGATTCTGGATTGAGGATTTAAAAATCCGGGAGGAGAAGTCGAGAGAATAATCAATGCTCGGCAGTGGGAGAATTTCTGCTACTTTACTGTCGAAGTGATTATTGGTATAGTGATGGAGTTCTACGCCAATTTCAAGGAGACTTTTGAAGGCTTTGTGTTTGTTTGAGGGAAAATGGTGGAGTTTACTCCGAGGAAGATAAATGAATTTTATGAGTTAGAAGATGTATATAGCTGCCAGTACAAATCGTTTTCTACTTTAAATGAGGCCTTGGATGAGGTTATTTATTTTCATTCTGATGGAAGAGGAACCTGGAAGGTGAAGAATGGAGTAAAGGTAAACTTTCCTCTTTCTATGTTAAATGTAGTATCTAAGGCCTGAGACTATTCTATTTCTGGAAGAATGATACCAACAAACCATCATAGTTAGGCTACAAGGGTTAGAGCCATCTTGAACTTTTGTATCCAACGGATGAAAAGGATAGACGTAGAAATTATTATTTATAGGAACACTCGATCTATTGCTTTTGGAGAGACTACTGGAGGTTTAGCACACCCTACCCTGATCTTCACACTATGTGAACAAGCAGGAATTGATTATAGATCAGAGGAGGAGAGAATTTAACCTCTAAGGCCTATTGGGTCTGCCAATATAAAGACTTATGAATCTCATGTTGGATGGAGATCTAAAAGTAGGACCAAGGAAAATCCTTCCACTTTAGGAACTTCTAGTACCCCTACTATCCAAGAACATATCGAGCAAATGCTGATTCAACAGGGAGATATTTTGATAATGGATCATAGAATGGAAAATATGAAGGGTAAAAATGCTCACTTTGATGCTTTGATAAGACATAAATTTGAATATGATGCTGCTTATGATGATGCAGTGGTCAAATTCATGAAGGGTGATCACTCAGTTCAGTTTCCTACTCACCCTGTTTTTACTCCTTATCAGCAGCAAAATTTGGATGTGGAAGAAGAAGAAGAAGAAGACCATGATTGGTGATGCTTTAGTTAGATTTATGTTTATTTTTTATGTTTAATTGTACTTTATTGTTGAAAATGTTTGTTTGTGGACTGTGATACTTTATTTTTGTTGTATGCTGTATTGTGAACTTTAGATTTGTAAAATTGTTGGAAGTTATTAGTTTTTAGTACTTTGTTGGATGTATTTGTAGTTAACTCTTTCTTAGCAATTTTTTATATGTATTATGTGTTATTTAATGTTTTAAGTCTTGTAGCTTTTCATATTAGCATCTGTAATATTTCAGAGTTAAGTTTCAAATCAGAACCTTCAACAGGTATGTCTTTTCTTTATGTATTAAATGTTTTCTTTAACCCATAATTTTTCAGTTCATCATTTAAAATCTTTTAAAATTTTAAGTTTGGGGGGAAGAGAAGTTCCATTTTAAAGAAAAGAAACTTAATTTTATTTTTCCTCGATTGGCTATACTTTCAAAAAAATTTAAAAATTTTTAACATGACCTTTGGTATTAAAGGGTAACTTTAGATAACTATGTCTATGTTTCTAAATATATAGTAAACTTTAGTAAAACTTTTAAATAATAAAGGATAATTTTAGAGATTAAGATTATTTGATATGATAGAATAAGACTAAGTTTTTGTATTTTTAGTAAAGGAAGTTGTATTTTTGAAGTATTAAGAACTTTAAAGATTCATCTAAGAAGAAAAGATTAACTTTGTGAAAATTCTTTAAATTTTATATAAATTTATAAAATGAATGAATGTGAAAAGTTTTTAACTTTAAGAAGGGGATAGTGAAGTTCAAAGTCATTAAAGGCTATCCAGGTATAATAATCCTCACCTGAAAAGAAAAAAAAAAGAAAAGAAAAGAAAAGAAAAAGGATTCAAAATGATCCTAAAAAAATAAAAAAAAAGAAAAAAAAAAGAAAAGAGAAAAGATGTGAGGAGAAGCTTGAGGAGATGCCTAATTAAAAATTGGTTTCACTTGAATCAACTTAAAGAAGAAGGATTGGCTACATTTTCTAAACTTATATTTCAGTATTAGCATATTTCCTAGTAAATTTTCATGAAGTTATTTTTCATATGAATTTTCTAAGTGGCTTTAATATGAAAAACTTGCAATTTTCTTTGAAAAAAATAGAGATTCAAAAATCTTAGACTTGACTACTAAATATTCTTATACCATTGGTATTAAGTGGAGTTATTTTGAATTTTTCTTAAGTGATGTTATTATATCTAGTGAACTAAGCTATGTAAATCTAGAAGTTAAAATCTTTACCATACATCATATTTTTATGTAGTAAAGGAGTTACATGAGGAAAAGTAACATTTAAGATTGAGGGATTTTGATACACCAAAAATGTATGTTTTTTAGACCCATATTTTATACTCATTTTTTGTGTTATTGCACTTTAATGGAAGGTATGTTTTATGTTTTAGTGCAAGTTGTTAATTTTGAGGACTTAGAGAAAAAAGGAAGTAAAAAGGATAAAATTTGGAGCAAAAAATGGAGAAGTTAAAAATTTGTTCAGCACCGACGGCACCAGACTGTGTGTCGTTTGATAGAGACTCAGATTTAATTAAATGGCCTCTGGCGCCGACGGTACCAGGATGGGCGCGGACGATACCAATGTCGGTGGAAGCCCTATTTCTAGAAGATTCAATAAATCTGGATGCTTTTTGAAGTGTTTTTTGATGCACCTATTGGAGAACCTACCAAGGCTCTATTTAGGGTTGAAACTCGATCAGAAAACCCCTTCCCCTTTGCACCATTTCAAATTCCTCCAATAATTTTAGTTTTCCTCTTCACACACCTACATTCCACGCCACTCCACCCCATTAGTTAGTTATTATTTTTATAGATTTGAGTTTTTTTGGGGAGTCTAAGTGTGAATTCTTCTCTAAGAAGTGTTGGGGAGGAAGAGAAGTGAGAGATTTTTTCTTCCTACATGTCTTAAAAGAGGATACAAAGCATTTGCTTTGAGAAAGAGTTTTAGATAAGTGTTGTATGTTTATTATTGTTTTATGAAATTTCTTTTACATAAGAAAATTTGTGTTTTGTTGTATCTTTCTCATGAAGTCTGAGTTGATACCTTTATCTTTTTCCTTACTTTGAGATATGGTGAAATGAAGAGATAATGTGGATGTGCCAATGTTAAAATTTAAAATAAATTGTGAGGGTTTTTCAACTTTTCTCTTAATTTATTTTCGATCTGGCCAATTGAATTATTAAAATATATTGTGAAACATATGATCCGGGAAATGGAGTATGAGTTCTACAACAGAGTGAGGGTCACATTTGATTTCATGAAGGAGAAATTTGTTTAAATATGTTGTGAAACATATGATCTGGGAAATGGAGTATGAGTTCTACAATAGAGTGAGAATAAAATTTAAGTCAATGAAGGAGAAATCTCTTCATGGATATATGTGCAAATAAATAGGAAAATATACATTATTGGGTGTAGGATTGGAGATATCTTGGGTGACAGACTAAAAATCCCCAATTCAATCTTTATGTTTAAAAACTAAAGCAAGAGTAAGCCTTCAGGGAAAGGGAAGTGAGAGCTCTAGAGTGGGAGCCAGTATCCTCCTAAACTAGCCCCGAATTTAGGGACCAAACCTAAGATTAACCAATAATTTTCTATAATACTGAATCAGGGTAGAGAATTAAATTTTCTTCTATTTGGCACAATACTTATCTAAAACATTTATCTCATCTCATTTCACCAAAAACTCATTGTAGTGAGAAAGATGCTTTTTCATATTAGAAAACTTCATCACATAAACTTAGTTTAATTGTTATTAATTTCAAACCTTGCTTTTAAATTTTGTTAGTAGCAAATAATTTAGCTTTGATAGTATCTTAAACCTTTGAAATTAGTGACAAAAATTTCAATTGATTTCTGTGAGTTTTCTAGTTAATTTATCATTTCAAATTTAAACCTTCATCGTGGGATCGATATTTGAGACTTTTGACCTCACTTTTGGTTGAGGTCTAGTTTTTCTCTTCATTAGCCTAGGGTCTAGCCATAGGTCTTTCCTAGAAAAGGAACCCTCACCATTATAAATTCCAATCTTCTCTTGACTCAACTTGAAACTCTACATATTAGTCCTAACCTCTAGCACTTAGTAGGAGGGGTCATTATGAGGGAGCTCAAGGAGAGTTCCCATAGGACTGCTTGACTTTAAGGTTGACTCTGGGTGTTGGTCTAGAATTAAGGCACTCACTACAATCACCTCACTCACAATCACTCACAAATACAAACCCAAAATGTCTTTGACTTTGATCTTTTAATCCTTTGAGAGACTCATGTAGAGTGTCCCCTAAACACTTGCCCTAGGCTAGGGTTTAGCTAAGACCAGTACATAGAGGACCCAAAATGGGATTCCATTGGTCCATAACTCATTTATGGTGGTTGGCGCCCTAATTCTACAAAAAATACTTAACTTGGGCTTTTCCCCTAAGCTCCCCCAAATTACCTAAGTACCTCTAAAACCCTAAATTTGGCCAAAATTCACAAATATACCTAAAATACCTAAATTTATTCAAAAATCATTTCAAACCTTTTGAAAATACCCAAATTACCCAAAATCACTAAAAATTGCCAAATTACCAAAATGCCCCTCCTTAGCCTAAAATTCCAAAAAATAACAAAAATTCACTAAACCTTCAAAATATTCCTAATTTCCTTCTTCTAAACTATCACATAGCCCAATTTGACCAATTTGACCCTAGCTTAGGGCAAGGATCAAATTAAAATATTTTATAATTAACAAATACTCCATAAATTAAAATAATTCTTAAAATTCATATATAACTCAATAAGTCATGAAATTTGGCCCCAATGCTTCTCTAGTCTAAGTCTACCTCTAGTAAAAATTTTAAGGGATTAGGCTTTCGTTGGTCAAGTTATGAAATTTTCTTTGAAAACTCCTAGTTTTGCATAAAAATAAATATGTAAATTAAATTAAATTTTGAAAAATCACATTTTCTCCTCTGATTTCTTAATTGACCCATGAGTGAGGTGGGATGAAAATTCTAAAGTAATTTGGATTAAATTTGATAAATTATGAAGTAATAGAGCCTTAGGGGCAAAAGTGTAATTTTGGAAATTTGGCCTTAACTAACATTTAGGATTAATTCAAGGAGGGAAAAGAGTAACCTCTGATTTTAACTAACTTATTTGGATAATTGAAACACAAGAGGATTAATTGATAGAAACCAACCTCACTCTTTCATAATCAAGGGATAAATTTGCAATTCCTTAAATTATTAAAATTTGAAAGTCTAGTCAATTAAATGACCTTAGACTTAGGGGTATGACTTTGAAAGTTGATAACTCACTAATTTAATACCCCTACTTGATGTTCAAATGACATTTAAGTTCTTTGAAAATAAATACTCATCATCACTTAAAATTCAACTTCTCTCAAAATAATTAAGATATCTACCAAAACCTTATGGTTTAGTAGTGACCTAGCCTAAATCAAATTTAATTAAATGAGGATAAGAAAAGTGAACATAATTAAAATTGAACATCTTTAAAACACTACAAGCCCAAATTAAAAAAATGGCTAAGTGTTTCAATAACGCTAATTTTCCCCCTTTAAGGTCTTCACCCACATAATTCTCAAATTAAATTATAAGTGATAATTACCTCACTCTTAAGGATAATTGAAACATCAATGTTCATTGAGCATGAAAGGTATTTACAGGATGGGTTATTACGCAACGTAACTAGTTTAAATGACCTCGAGACTTTTCACCAGTAGTGAGAGGGGAGCATGGACCTGCTTCTTCCTCTAGACCTGTTGGATACCTCAGGGGTCTACTAAGCTTAATATGTTTTCCCTAACAAAAATCATCCTAAATTAAACTAATAGGGACCCACCAAGATATGACCTATGGTTAGATAGTTCACCAAAACCTTATTTTTTCCACTTTACATAAAATGTTCTAACATGCATTTTGAGTTTCAGGTGGTGGTACGAGAAGACTCGCCAGGTACGATTTTACAGTTTACAGTGTCGTCTTTCTTGTACTTTCATACTGTACTTTTGATGCTAACACAAACTTGCATGCTAAACAATGATGTCACTCTGCATGAAAACTAAAACTGTTAAGATAGCCACAAAACCAAAACTAAAAACAAAACTAAAATCAATCAAGATAAAAATCACCTCCTCAACATTCAAAGTATAAAACAACTCAAAATTTAATCACAAACATCAGAAAAATAACAACTACAACTAAATTAAGACGTCTCTATCGGATTATCAAGAATCCCTCGGAGGAGGTAACCTATGATTGCTAGCGAGGCTTCCCACGATTTAAATGAAATTATGGAACTCATTAAATTGAGTTTAGTAAATTCATTTAGACTAAGTAAATTCAATAGAAAATAGTAGTGTCAGAACGAGGGAATCATGGGATCCTAACCGGTGTCACTCTAATCAACTTTCACACCCCCCATAAAATTTAGAGAACTTCAACCATAGGGCCACCTGATTTGACATCATAACTTGACACCCTAGAAAACTCAAACTCGTCACGCAAGGAGCTTTGAGCTAGCATGGAGGGCAGCACGGACATCTTCAACATCAAAGCCTGTCTTCCCCAGCTAAAACAACTTCCTTCCTTAGAATTAAACAATCAAGCCATAAGATTTCGAGGTTGTTTTGCTTATGCAACATAAATCTTCATCTTATCTGTTGATCTTTGTACAGCTCTGTTGTACAATATAAGCCCTAACTGGTCTTAGTATTCCGAGGTTTTCGTTCATCACAACCTAAATCCTCACATCTTCCAGGCTATTTGTGTAATCGTTCCACACAAATGTATGCCCTAAATTAATAAAATTGGCAGGATGAAACACCTAAATATTTCTCCTCAAACAACTACGTTCCTTCCAGGGGAAGTCGGCATATCTAAGATGCTTTATTTATAATCTCTCGGTAGGAGTCATCCCTTCTCGGCATTAATTAAAAAGGACGCCAAATTCGTTGGGGAAGAGAAATGTCAGCGGGCCTTTGAGGACGTTAAATAATATTTAATGGCTCCTCCTGTTTTGGCAGCCCCTATCCCCGGGAAACCAGTCTATAGGACTAGTCTGAGGAACATCACATTACAAAAAGGGCTATGTCTTACGCTCTAGTAGGTGACATCCTATATAGAAGATCATTCAACTAGATATGGCTACGAAGCCTAAGTAGAGCCGAACCAAAGAATATTGTCAAAAAATGTACATGCCAGATTGTGTGGCGCTCACCAGTCAGGGCCGAAGATGAATATGAAAATCAAAAGTCTTGGATATTATCGGCCAGCGATGATTTCTGGTTGCATGGATACATCTAGAAGATGTCACCAGTGTCAGGTGCATAGGGCGGTCTTTCAGCAACCTCCGAATGTGCTACACCCAATTGTTGCCTTGTGGCCATTCGAGTGTTAGGGCACGGACATAATAGATCCGATAGACCCTCCATCATTCAAAGGACACAGGTTTATACTTGTTGATACGGATTACTTCTCCAAATGGGCAGAGGCAGTGCCGCTACGAGAAGTTACAACGTTCTTGAGTTCTTCAAAAGCCAAGTCGTCTACCTTTTCGAAGTACCGCAAAGAATAATTTCTGACAATGGGATAGCTTTTAAAAGCACAAAAATCAATAATTTTGTCAAAAGGTATGAGATAAATTGGAGATACTCTACAATTTACTATCCCAGAGCAAATGGCCTGGCAGAAGCCTTCAACAAAACACTGGTACAGATTTTAAAGAAAACATTAGAGGAAAACAAAAGGGACTGGCACAACAAACTGTTAGAAGCCTTGTGGGCCTACTAAACGACGTTCAGGACTCCCACTCAGTGTACACCCTACATGCTCATGTACGGGTCCAAGGTCATGCTACCATTAGAAATTCAGACACTGTCTCTCAGAGTCACAGTTGCCAACCAACTCACAATAGAAGAAAGTACGAAGCTTAGACTTGAAGAACTAGAGAGTCTTGAAGGAAAATGACTTGAAGCACAACAACCATTGAAAATTTACCAAGCAAAGATGGTACAAACTCATGACAAATTGGTCCTCCCGAGGACATTCAAAATTTGTGACCATATCATCGTGCTCAAAAGACCTATTCTTACACGCCGCAAGGTAGGTCGAAAATTTGAGCCGACTTGGAAGGGACCATTTGTCGTTAAAAAGGTCTACGCAAAAGGAGCCTACCAGTTAGTGGACTTCCGGGGTGAAAGACCCATGCTACCAATCAACGGACAATACCTGAAGACAACTACTCAACCTGACATTGTTTGCCTTCACTTGATTTGAAATTTTGAAAATTTGATTGTTTTGGTGTTATCTATGTGGCCAAACTTTTGTGATCGGGTCCAAATTTTTGTAACAAAATTAACCTCAACATAATAAATTTTTTTGAAAATTACACACTTCAATTTCCTCTTTTTAAACCTAATATGCTATGAAATTAAACAAAATTCACACATAAATAAACGATCTCTTCACCAAAATAAACTAAAATTCCCATTAATAAATACTTTGTTTTGTTCTTATTCGTGCTAAGTTTCAGCCCACTGACATTTTTCCTATCGTCTGCAGAGAAATGTCAGGCCAGAAGCTGATCTTTGACTTTAAAGATGGCTGGAATTTAACCAAGTCGTCATGGATTACGAGGGGCCTTTAATGAATGTCTTCAGTCGACGGGAAAAGGTAGGGCTGCCCTCACTGCTAAGGTTGAACACCAAAAACAGTGCGTCACTGAAAGGAAAGAACGCGATGGTACAACAAGACCCAATGGAGGGTCCCAGCCGTCTACCATCCATGATAGCTAGGCCAGCTGGGGGCCTGGTCACTGCTGATATTGAAAGATTGCCAGATGCTCTACTACGAAGAACACAATGCAGAAATGCTAGCCACCAAAAGCAGAGGGCTTTCTTACGAGAGGAGAAAAGATGACGGGAAGAGGCAAAAAAATTAATCACCCCTATTCCTAAGGGGAATATTTATGATCCAGGCATGAGAGAAACTTCTTCAAGCTTGCTTGCCACAGATGATGAATCCAGGTTTGTTACAAAGCCAGAAATACCACTAGCTTCAGATGTTCTGTGCACGGGTTGGCCTACTTGACTCGTTGAAATACTTGCACAATCTTTGGATGTGTGGGCATTCGTAGAATGCCCAGACTGCAATGTCTTGCACCTACAACACTACAGTACCTTAGAGGAGTACGCCTCTACAGATGATGGATCTCAAACTGCTGATTACCTGATAGAAGCAAAGCCATATATCCCATTGGATGCAGAGCCATATGTTCCGAGGGGTATAAGGCCATACGTCCCATCAGACACCGAATCATACATTCCGTTAAAGCCAGAGTCAGCACCAACTTGGGTTCCCACTGCTGTTGAGATAAGGGAACTTGCTTGACAGCCACCAATCATAAGCATGGTAGAATATTATAGAATAAGCAAAGTGAACAAAAGAAATTTTGAATTCTATGAAGAAGTACAAGGGAGATTCATCAACATACTAGAACGATTGGAATTATACACCATGGTCTTCTCAAAGAGTGATGAACAAAGCATTCTTGACTGCATTTTTGACCTAAGGGATAGAGGTCAAGGAGGCCAGCTCATGGAAAGGACTTATTCTGAGCCGAGGAAATGAATGCGAGGAAAAGGAAGAATTACTATCCAGTGTGGCTGCTGCTACAACTTTACAAATGACAGACATGGGAATCCACCAGGGATTCTTAGACATGATCAGGTGGATCCACTACTACCAATGTTAAAGTGGATGATTAAAAGGATGGTCAGGTGGAGTATACTGCCAGCTAATTTCATTCCTAGCAATTGCATTATCAACATCTACGACGAGGTGATTACATTCTTCCAAATATAGATCATCATGACTTCGTGAGACTTTTCTGAATGGTCTCATTCATGAATTAAAGAAACATCTTATTTGGGAAAAAAATTGACATCATTGGCCCTAGGGAGTTCAGAGGATCAGTGGAGATTTCCCTACTAGTTGGCTCAGTACTTGTCCTCAAAGGCAATGGAGAGGACGTCACCAAGCATTGTATTCCAGGAGTACAACAATGTAGGGTGTTTGTGACCTTCTGACGGATGGACGACAGCAAAATACATCACAAATTTCAGCCAGATCTAGAGCTGGAGGAGCTGTACCATACAAGCTATGAGAGGGTTGTACCTCTAAGTACATGCAGAGGGAACTCTGTCCTGGAGCATGGCTTAGAAGGTCTGCTTGATCAGGAGCTCATCACAATAGAAACAGATGAACAAAGGATTCCTCTCCATTTTATTACATGACATCAAATATGATATATATCAGAGATACTCAGCATATGATATGCACTTGGCGTGAGATATTTTGGATGTACTTTGGTGCAGCTAGCATATTGTACTTTTTGAGGTGTTAGCCTACACTTGATCTGTAACATTTATTGGAAATATTAATGAAGTTTCTTTCAAAAATTTATCTGTTTGTTCAATTGCCCCAATTGTGTGATGAATAAAAGCCACAAATCATGCGTTGGTTCAAAATTTCAATGAAGAAAGAACGAAACAACAAAACTTGATAATAATAAAAAAATTGTAATAATAAAAACAAAATAACCAACAAACAAACAACAGAACAAATCTCTTTTGAAAGTCAACCCAATAAAATTAATTTTTGAAAATATATTTTGAAAATTAAACATGATAAAAACAACAAGAAAAGTAAATAAACCTATTGAGTTGATTCTCTTAATTTTGAGATTTCTTACTCTTTGTTCGCACAACACAACTACCTTTGTTTGCACTAATTCTCTTCACCCCCACAGAGTCTCACATTCCGCACAAAACCTCACAATATTCACAAATCTTCTTCAACAAAGTCAAATTTTCACATAACACGCATCTTTGAATTCAACACTACAAACTCTACTTAAATATCAATTCTCATTTTAGAATCTGTCCTTAACTTCTTATTCACCCTTTTGTGGTTGGCCCTTACCTTCCGACACTCTCTTTTGAGATTGATCTTTAACTTTCAATTCTCATTTTAGAATCAGTCCTTAACTTCTGATTCACCCTTTTGAGGTCGGTCCCTACCTTCTATAACTCTCTTCTGAGATTGATCATTAACTTTCAATTCTCATTTTAGAATCAATCCTTAACTTCCAATTCACCCTTTTGAGATCGGTCCCTAACTTCCGATCCTCTCTTTTGAGATTGATCATTAACTTTCAATTCCCATTTTGGAATCAGTACCTAACTTCTGATTCCTCTATTTTCAAGATCGGTCCTTAACTTTCGATCCTCTTTTTTGAGATTGATCATTAACTTTCAATTCTCATTTTAGAATTAGTCCTTAACTTCTAGTTCACCCTTGTAAGGTCGGTCCCTACCTTCCGACACTCTTCTTTGAGATTGATCATTAACTTTTAATTCTTATTTTCAAATCTATTCTTAACTTCCGATTCAACCATTTGAGGTTGGTCCCTACTTTCTGACACTTTCTCTTGAAATTGATCCTTAACTTTCAATTCTCATTTTGGAATAAGTCCCTAACTTCTGACTCCTTTCTTTTCTAGACCGGTCCCTAACTTCCGATCCTCTCTTTTCTGATTGGTCCTTAACTTTCAAACCTTATTCTGGAATCAGTCCTTAACTTTTGATTCACCCTTTTGAGGTTGGACCCTACCTTTCGATGCTCTCTTTTGAGATTGATCATTAACTTTCAATTTTCATTTTAGAATCACTCCTTAACCTCTGATTCACCCTTTTGAGGTCAGTCTCTACCTTCTGACACTCTTTTTTGAGGTTGATCCTTAACTTTCAATTCTCATTTTGGAATCAGTCCCTAACTTCTGATTCCTCTCTTTTCGAGATCAGTCCCTAACTTCTGATTCTCTCTTTTGTGATTGGTCCTTAACTTTCAATCCTTATCATGCAATCAGTCTCTAATGCTTGATTGCTCTCTTTTCATGATCGGTCCTTAACTTCTGACCCTCTCCTAAACTTTAATTCCCACCTTGGGGTTAGCACTTACATATTGATTTCTATCTTCTATGAAAACTTGAAATCTAATAACTCCAACCCACTCTCCAGTCCCCAGCGAGAGTTCCTATCAAATATTCACCTGCTAAGTCCCTAGTAGAAACAAGTAGCATGCTTAATTTCTACACTCCTTTTGTGTTTGTTGACTTAGGAGTCTGTATTGGTTTTGATGATCTCATCGAGTAACGTCAATACGCACGGTGTGCTTGCCCAACACACCCCACCTATTGTGGGTCCCTTTGTTGACCTCACTTTTGGTTGAGGTCTCATTTTCCTCTTCAGTAGCCTAGGGTCTAGCCATAGTTCTTTCCTATTGAATATTCCCAGAAAACTAGAAAAGGAACCCTCACCATTAGAAATTCCAAATTTCTTTTTGCTCAACTTGAAGCTTTACATGTTGGTCCTAACCTCTAGTACTTAGTAGGAGGGGTCATTAGAAGGGAGCTCAAGTAGAGTTCCCAAAGGATTGCTTGACATTAAGGTTGAATATGGGTGTTAGTCTAGAGCTAAGGCACTCACTACAATCACCTCACTCTCAATCACTGACAAATACAAACCCAAAATGTCTTGAGTTTGATCCCATAATACTTTGGGGGACTCATGTAGATGGTCCCCTAAACCCACTGGCCCTAGGCTAGGGTTTAGCTAAGACTAGCACATAAAGGACCTAAATGGGGATTCCATTGGTACATAGCTCATTTATGGTAGTTGGCACCCCAATTCTACCAAAAATACTCAACTTGGCCTCTTGCCCCAAACCTACCAAAATTACCAAAGTACCCTTGAAACCCTAAATTTGGCCAAAATTCTCAAATTTATCTGAAATATTCAAATTTATTCAAAAATCATTTCAAACCTTTTGAAAATACTCAAATTACCCAAAATCACCAAAAATTGCCAAATTACCAAAATGCCCATCCTTAGCCCAAAATTCAAAAAATTCCAAAAAATCCCAAAAATTCCCAAAACCTTTCAAATACTCCTAATTTCATTTTTCTCAACTACCACATAACCCAATTTGACAATCTTTGTCCAAAACCCCCAAATTTCCCTTAAAAGGCCTAATCTCCCCAAATCCACCTCAAATGTCCATCAAATTGGTCCCAATTTCCCTAATTTCAACCCTAAACTTAAATGAACCTTCCATGTGACCAAAATTGAACCAAATCCAAGCTCAATTGGCCCATTCTTTGAGCCCAATTTTGATCCAAATCAAAACCCCCAATTTTGGCCACATGACCTAATCTCACCTAATTAAACCAATAGCCCACTCAAATTGCCACTATTTATGTTGAAAACTCTTCATAACATTCCTAAACATAAAAATTGACCTTAAATTGGCCTTGGTGAAGCTTCAATTTCATTTAATTTCCACCTAAGTCAAAAGCCCCAAATTTTGCCCCCAATTGGCTATGCCTCCAAATTTCACCAAATTGATTGCCTTAACCCCAAAGTTGGCACCCAATTCATGTTGAAAACTCTTCATCACATTCCTATTGACCATTCTCAGCGATCAATTTGGACTTCAGCCAAGCCTAGCCAAATCTAGACCCAAGTCTAGCCCTACATTCCTAAATTCACCAAAATTCAAAAATCCTTCAAATTGAAACCCCAATTGAACTCAAAATTCTTTCAATCCTTCACCAAAAATGTTCATTAGAATCATCTACATAAAATGCATCAATCAATTGGGCCAATTAACATGGCTAGCCTAGCCCAAACTCAAGTCTTGGCCATTTGCACCCACTTGGACCCATGCACCAAAATTGACCTATACATGTCAAATTGGTCAAGACAAGGTCACCACTGCCAAGTTTTGGACCCTGTTGACCAAACCAAACCCCATGGAACCACCCAAATTAGCTATGGACCAAAGGATCCCCAAATTAAGGAATTTCATTCCATATTTACTTAAGCCAAAGATATTTTTGTTAAAAATAAACACCATGCCATTTAATTGTTGTGACATATTCCCTTGGCTCACTTGACCTCCTAGCCACCTCCCCTGGCCTGGCCGGCTGGCCTAGTGGCCAGAAAATGTCTAAACCGAGAGCCACCCCCATGGAATCAAACCTAATTCAAACCTAGAGGCCACCTCATCCAAATTAAATGTTAGAGCCTCTTTGCCCTCCACCTAAGCAAGCATTTACACCCCCCCAATTGGCCATGAAAACCACCCTTAAGCCCATTTTAAAAAAACCTCACTTCCACGACCTTTGAGGGAGTGCTAAAAATTTCTCAGAGTGACCCCTCCAAATTTCTCCTAGAACCTCTTTGAGATCTCCTCAATCCAACCCAACCACCACATTGCCTTGAATCCCTTTGACGGAGACAGGACAGAGCTCTACACACTTCTACACTCCACCAAAATCAAATTAAACTCACCCACACCTTCACCACAGCAAAATAAGTAGAAGCCCCATCAAATCCCCCTCATACAGAACTCCTAACATAACTCTAGACCAACACCTGAAATCGAGCTTGGTTGAATTCATACCTAGACCTTTCACCACTGCAAGAGGCTTAATCCCTAGCTTCTTCGGACCTTCACGAATGTTCCAAGCACTGCAGATCAAAGCTTTCCTTCTCAGAGCAAAGGTATTTAACTCCTCCACCTTCTGATCCTATTTTGATTCTCCATTTGATTAGGCTTAGTTTAATTACTTGATTACCATATGGATGTGTTCGTCACACTTAGATGAACATCTACAAACAAACCGCACTTAATTTGGTTAAGAAATGTGTGAGATCTTAAGCTTGAAAAATGGATGGTTCTTGTACTAAGGCATTGGGGACGATGACGGAGAGCCGTCCGATCGTGCTTTTATCTCATCAACGGATGAGATCTGGCCGAACAGCGCCTTCAGACATGAACCGCGGGCTGAGTCAGCGCTGAGGTGGATGGCAGCATTGAATGGGAGTGCGCCGCGTGAAGTTTTGGAGCTTTTGTAGGTTAACATGGCGCCGCACATTTAAATAGATAAATAGGGTGTTTTCTGATTTAAATAAATTACCTTAACTTCAAAAACCTATATCTTGGTGTAGAAAAATCACAAAAATAAAATAAAAATACCCTCTTGCTCAGTGAACAAATGAGAACAATGTGGAAATGATTTGAAATTTATTTGATAAATGTCTTATTTTTAATTAATAAAATACTATTTTGAGTCTTTTTATTCTCCATGCATGTAGACATTTCATCATGGCTTGAAATTTTGACACGTTGTTGCCTCTGTCTTAGGGAACATTCTCTGATTTTTCCAAATTCAGAGGATATCTCTAGACAGAGATCCATATTTTTCAAATTTATGTATATTATTTACATAAATCAATCATAATAATTAGCATGTTGCTTAGAAAAATCCAAGAAAAATTTGGAAGGTTTGCTATGACTAGAGAGCCCTTTGGAAAATATTTCATGGGTTAAGCTATTAAAAATGCACTTAAGTTCCACTAACCTTAAAACACAAAGAAAAGTAATTTTGGGAAACAGAAACATCTGAAAGTCTTAATTTTTAATTTCCACTGTGATTTAAAGTCTAGAGAACTCTTCATAAAAATTTCAAAACATTTGAAGCTCTTTTAAAAACTCAAATTGATTTTTCAATTTAAATGCCACTTTTTACACTATAATTATTTTTAACAATTAAAATATAACTCAAAAAATTATGAAAATTGGTTTGTGGAATTCTTTGTGATCAAAGGAATTTTCTAAAATAAATTTTAAACTAAAATAAAAATTTCATTTTCAAGCCTATTTTTAAAATTTAAATAATTAAAAAATGATAAAAAAACACAAAAATAATAAAATTCATGGAAATGTTCTAAACTGTTTCCTAAGGACTTAGGAACAATTGGAATATTTTTCCTAATTTTCTAAGTGAAGATATTGAATTTTAAGGCTAAGATAATTTTTAAAGGCTAAAAATGGGTTTTCACTTAAATAATTTTAAAAATTCAAAGAAAAATTAAAAAAATGTGAAATTTATTTCTCTAGGTTTCGTGACATCAGAGAGATTTAATAAAAGTAAAAAACTTAATTTTCCACATTTAGAATATTTTATAATTAATAAATACTCTAGAATTTAAAATAAATCTTAAAATTCAAATATAACTCAATAAATCATGAACTTTTTTCCCAACGCTTTTCTGCCCTAAATCTACCTCCAATAAAAATTTCAAGATATTAGGCTTTGCCTTCGTCAAGTAATGGATTTTTCTCTGAAAAATCCTATTTTTGCATAAAAATAAATATGTAAAGTAAATTATATTTTGAAAAATAACATTTTCTCCTTTGATGTCTTAATTGACCCATGAGTGAGGTGGGATATGAATTACAAAGTCATTTGGATTAAATTTGACAAATTATCAAGTAATAGAGCCTTAGGGGCAAAAGTGTAATTTTGGAAATTTGGCCTTAACTAACATTTAGGCTTAATTCAAGGAGGAAAAAGGGTAACCTCTAATTTTAACTTATTTGGATAATCAAAACACAAGGGAATTAATTGATAGAAACCAACCTCACTCCTTCATAATCAAGGGATCAATTTGTAATTCCTTAAATTATTAAAATTTGGCAGTCTAGTCAATTAAATGACCCTAGACTTAGGGCTATGACTTTGAAAGTTGATAACTCACTAATTTAATACTACTACTTGATGTTCAAATGACATTTAAGTGCTTTGAAAATAAATAATCATCATCACTTAAAATTCAATTTCTTTCAAAATAACTAAGATATCTACCAAAACCTTAAGGGCTTAGTAGTGACCAAGGCTAAATCAAATTTGATTAAATGAGGATTAGAAAAGTGAACATAATTAAAATTGAACTTCTTTAAAACACTCCAAGCCCAAATTAAAAAAATTGGCCAAGTGTTTCAATAACGCTAACTTATCCCCTTTAAGGTCTTCACCCACATAATTCTCAAATTAAATTATAAGTGATAACTACCTTACTCTTAAGGATAATTAAAACAACAATGTTCCTCGAGCATTAAAGGTATTTATAGGATGGATTATTAAGCAGCATAATAAGTTTAAATGACCTCAAGACTTTTCACCAGGTAGTGAGAGGGGAGCATGGACCTGCTTCTTCCTTTAGATCTGTTGGATACCTCAAAGGTCTACAAAACTTAGTATATTTTGCGTAACGAAAATCATCCTTAATCAAACTAATAGGGACCCACCAAGATATGACCTAGGGTTAGATAGGTCACCAAAACCTTACTTTTTTGACTTTACATAAAATGTTCTAACATGCATTTTGAGTTTTAGGTGGTGGAACGAGAAGACTCGCCAGGTACGGTTTTACAGTCTACAGTGTCGTCTTTCTTGTACTTTTGTACTGTACTTTTGATGCTAACAGAAACTTGCATGCTAAACAATGATGTCACCCTGCATGAAAACTATAACTGTTAGGATAGCTATAAAACCAAAACCAAAACAAAAACTAAAATCAATCAAGATAAAAATCACCTCCACAACATTCAAAGTATAAAAAAAACTCAAAATTTAATCACAAACGTCACAAAAACAACAACTACAACTAAACTAAGATGTCTTTATTAGATGATCAGGAATCCCTCGGAGGAGGTAACCTATGGTTTCTAACGAGGTTTCCCATAGTCTAAATGAAATTATGGAACTCATTAAATTGTGTTTAGTAAATTCATTTGGACTAAATGAATCCAATAGAAAGTAGTGGCCCCGGAACAAGTGTATCATGGGATCCTAACTGGTGTTGCTCTAATCAACTTTAACACCCCCCATAAAATTTAAAGAACTTCAACCATAGGGCCACCTGATTTGACATCATAAATTGACACCCTAGAAAACTCAAACTTGTCACGGCAAGGAGCTTGGAGCAAGCATGGTGGGCATTATGGCCTTCTTCAACCCAAAACCTGTCTTCCCCAGCTAAACCAACTTCCTTCCTTAGAATTAAATAGCCAAGCCATAAGATTTCAAGGTTTTTTTCTTATGCAAAATAAAACTTCACCTTCTCTTTAGGCCTTTGTACAGCTCTGTTGTACAGTCTAAGCCCTAACTCCTCTTTGGATTTCAAGATTGTCCTTCGTTACAACTTAAATCCTCACATCTTTCAGGCTATTTGTGTGATCATTCTACAAAAATGTAAGCCCTACATTAATAAAATTGATAAGATGAAACATCTAAATACTTCTCCTCAAAACTGAAGCCAAACATTAGGATAGACTGGGAAGTGAATGAGGTTTTCCTCTGAATCTATGACATCCCCTAGATCTTCCTCCTTTGGATTCCAAAAACAAAATGCTCCAAAATTAATGCAATCCCATTTCACACCTCTTTATCTGATTTCGTTGAAAAGTCTTATCCTTTTGAAATCCTTAAAGATAATATTTCCTGATTTTTATCGAGAGTTTGCTTAGGTGACTTTGATCATTTAGGATGTAATTAACTATAGGGGCTTGCCCTGATAGGAAGCCTTTTTTGAACCTAGCTTAATAGAAACCCTATTTATTCCTTTATATTAAATAGGAGAAATTTTTGACAAATAAAAAGGTTTTGCATACGAAACGGACGTCATATATTTTTTAGTTTATTTGATTGAGCCTCAACCTCAAGTCTTATGTTTATCCTTTGGGATAGATACAGGGTTTGAGGTATAGTGCACTTTCATTTAAAATATGAAAAATATGGGGTCAGTTTGATCTCATATTTTTCTAAACTTAAATCTATATGTAAATTAAAACATCCTTCCAAAGCGGGCGACAGGATTTCAATTCCGGTGATCGTCAACTTCTTACGGGCAACTCCTTAACCAAAATAGTGTTGATAATAGACAAATTGAATATGCTATATTTTGTTCTAAAATCATCCACTAAGATCTTTTGCGACTTAATAAGACATATTTTGGGGTCTCCTAGATACACCTTCATCTACTATTTTAATTTAAAATTTTGCAAAATTACATACATGTTGTAAAAGCTATCATTTCAGGTGGAGGAACACGAGGAATCGATAGGTACACTTTTATGTTATTGCATTGCAATTTACTTTTATTTATCTTGTTATACCTCTTGTTTCTTGCTTATGAACTTGTATGTTAAAGAACAAGGTGACCCTATTTGTCAAAACTAAAATTTTTCGGATAGCTAAAAAACTAAAACCAAAACTAAAATTATGAAATCAAAACAAGATAAAATCCATGGCCACAATAGTCAAATAATAAGACAACTCAAAATTTAATCACAAACAAAACAATAAAATAAAAATTGCAGCTAAATTAAAACGTCTCTATCAGTTGATCGAGAATCCCTTGAAGGAGGGAGCCTATGATTGCTAACGAGATTTTCCATAGTCTAAATGAAAGTATGCGACTCATTGAGTTGAGTTTAGTAAATTCATTTGGACTAAGTGAATCCAAAGAAAATAGTGGTGTCAGAATGAGGGAACTATGGGATCCTAACCAGTGTCACTCTAATCAACTCTACCCCCCACATTTGATTGAACTTTTGATTTTAAACCTTAGATTTTAAGATTGTTACTTCACCGAGGAGCCTGAAGCTAACTTTGTGGGTAGCCTTCTACAACAGTAATTTGAAATAACACGAGGATATACAATAGCTCAAGGATCTGCAATAGCATGAGGATCTGTAATAGTAATCTTTTTTTAGAAATTAAACAACAAGCCATAGGATCTCGAGGTTGTTCGTCTAGCGCGACATAAATCCTCAATCTTTTCTTTAGGCCTTTGTATGGCTCTATTATGTAATTTAAGTCCTATCTCGCCATAGGATTCTGAGGTTGTCATTCATCATGACCTAAATCCTCATATCTTCCAAGCTATTTGTACAATTTTCTCACATGAATGTAAGCCCTAATTAATAAAATTGGCATGACGAAACACTTAATTCTTCTTAAAATTAAAGATGAACCATAGGATAGCTTGAGGAGTCACCAAAGTTTTTCTCATGATCCAAGACATCCCCTAGTTCTTCTTCCTTTTGATTCAATAATAGATGTTATAAATTTGAGCCATTTCCATTGGACACTTCTTTGTCCGAAATTTTGAAAAGTTCTATCCTTTGAAATTCTTGAAGACAATATCCCCTGATTTTTTTCAAGAGTTTTCTGAGGTTACTTAGGTTATCTATGATGTAAATAACTATTAGGGCTTGTCCTTTTAGGAAACATTCACGAACTCAGCTTAATATAAACCCTATTTAATTTTTCATATTAAATGAGGGAACTTGTCGGTAGACATAAATGGTTTCGCAAGCTAAACATATATCATAAATTTCTCAGTTTATTTAATTGAGGCTCACTAATAAGTAGTGTGTCTACCCTTTGGGATAGATGCCTTGCTTACAATATTAGGCTTATTTATTAAAACTACTGAGGATATGATATTGGNTCCCTCCCCCAAACTTAAATTTTTCAATATGGAATGATACAGGTGAAAAGAAAATTTTAAATATAAATCATATCTTAATACTCCAGGCATTTTCATCATTATGAAATTTTTGCAGTTCCTTCTCAAAATTTTAACTTCAACTGGTTTGTAATATTAGGAGCTTTCTATACATTTAAATCATTAAAGAATTTGTTTGGTAATGAAATTTTGAAATAAGTACNATTTGGACTAAGTAAATTTGATAGAAAATAGTGGTACCAGAATTAGAGAACCGTAGGATCCTAACTAGTGTCGTTCTAATCAACTTTAACATGCCCCCATAATTTTTTTTAAGAACTACAACCATAGGGCCATCTGATTTGACATTATAACATGACACCCTAGAAAACTTAAACTCATCATGACAAGGAGCTTGAAGCTAGCATGGTGGGCAGCACGACCATCTTCAATGGCAAAATCTGTCTTCCCCAGCTAAACTATTTCCTTCCTTAGAATTAAACAACAAGGCATAGGATTTTAAGGTTGTTTGCTTATACAACATAAATCCCCGCCTTATCTTTAGGTTTTTGTACCGCTCTGTTGTACAATCTAAGCCCTAACTCATCTTTGGATTCTGAGGTTGTCGTCTGTTACGACCTAAATCCTCACATCTTTCAGGCTATTTATGTGATTGTTTCACACGAATGTAAGCCCTAACTAATAAAATTGGCAGGATGAAACACTCAAATAAATTTCTCCTCAAAACTAAAGCCAAACAATAGGATAATTTGGAAAGTCACTGAGGTTCTCCTTCAGATCTGTAACATCCTCTAGTTCTTCCTCCTTTAGAATCTACAATAAATATTTCAAATTTGAACCAATCCCTTTTCACACCTCTTTGTCCGATATCATTGAAAAGTCCTATCCTTTGATCTCCTTGAAGATAATACTTCCTGATTTTTATTGAGTTTTCTTAGGTGACTTTGGTTATCTAAGATGTAATTAACTATAGGGGCTTGCCCTTATAGGAAGCTTATCCAAACCCATCTTAATATAAACCTTATTTAATTCTTCATATTAAATAGGGGAATTCGTTGGTAAATAAAACAGTTTCATAGACCAAATGGACTTCATATATTTCTTAGTTTGTTTGATTGAGCATCACCCTCAAGTTTTGTGTTTGTCTTCCGGGACAGATACAGGGTTTGAGGTATAATGCTCTTTCATTTAAATTGTGAAAAGTATGGGGTCAGTTTGATTTAATATTTTTTTTAAAACTTATATACATACTTAAATTATAATATCCTTCTGAAGCGGGATNTAAATATTTCATAGCTTTTACATCATTGAGCCCCAATCTTTTCTTCTCAAATGAATTTCCAGATTTTTAATAATTTAAAATATAGTTTCCTTTACTTTAAATAGTTAATTATAATCTTATTCTCTTATACTAAACATTTTAAGTTACAAAATTAATTTTCATTACAAAAATATTTCTTTAAACCTACCATAATATTTAAATAGCTACAAAATATAATTACCTAAAATTCACTACATGAAATCATATAAATAATTTTTGAAAATATTGAAATAGAGGACATCTAATAGTCAATCTTTTTCTTCCCTCTCCCAAACTTAACAAAAATATTTCTTTAAATCTACCATAGTATTTAAATAGTTACAAAAATATAGTTACCTGAATTAAATTTACTTTCTTTAAATCTACCATAATATTTAAATAGTTACAAAAATATAGTTACAGAATTAAATTCACTATATAGATCATATTAATAATTTTTGAAAATATTTAAATTGAGAACATATAATAGTTAATCTTTTTCTTTCCTCCCTCATATAAATAATTTTTGAAAATAATTAAATAGAGGACATCTAATAGTTAATCTTTTTCTTCACTCCCCCAAACTTAAATTTTTAAATATGAAATAATATAGGTGGAAAGAAAAACTCTAAATATAAATCATACCTCAGCATTGTAGGAATTTTCATCAATCTAAAATTTGCAGGCCTTCTAAAAATTTCTACTTCACCTGGTGTGTAATATTAGGAGCTTTCTACACATATAAATCATTAGAGAAATTTCTGGGTTATGAAATTCTGACATAAGTATAAAACTAAGACATTAAACAAGCACAATATTTTCTAACACAACCACAAAATAAAAAAATTAAAATTAAAATGTGAAACAAAAATCACATTACATTACAAAATACTACTCAACATATATTATACTAAACATGCAAATTTAACTACCACAGTAACTTTATAACAATAATTAAAATTATCCAAGTATAACATAATAATAAAAATGAAAGTTCAAATACACATAAACATCCATTTCTATTACAAAAGATCACAAAAATAAAAGTACAAATACAAGTACATCAATTACATTCAAATATCAAAATCCCAAACTATGTCTTCATCTCCATGATTAGCAGGTGGATTAGGTTGATACTGAGTATATCGGGGGCACTCAGGGAAAGTAACATCAGGCTTACCTCTGTAGTGTCGGGCCTGAGCTTCGTAATAAGCTATCTCAAAATTTAAATGCCTCTAAAGGTACTCACTATCGTAATCATGTCGACATTTTAAACCTCCAATCCTTTCATTTATTAATTCTACGCTCTTCAGCTGCAAGGTCAACTCATTCATCAAGTCAGTCAGAGTAGGGGAACTAGAAGGTGGAAGGTCATAATTTGTAGAGGGGACATCTCTACTAGTATAAGGCTCTTCACCCCTACTTCCAGTTCTCCATTTCTCATGGGATTCATAAGTTTTTAAATTGGCTTTACGAATGAGTTTCTTAGGGTAAACCCATTCTTCATCCTTAGCCCTCCACTTGTCTCACTCCTTGCTGTAGTCAATATATTCTTAAAAATAATTCTCCCCACATTTATAGTTATATTATTCTGAATACAGAAATTTAGAATAGCTCTATCTCTAGTTACCTCACTATGGTGATAAGTCGGTAACAAAGTAGAAGAAGTAAAATAGTGTCATGCCTTAGAGGTGGCATTCAACATGGAAGCAGAAAAATTTACCCGTTCTCGTGGTTTAATCTTCCACGTTCCTTTACCATCAGTGAGAAGGTTGATCACATCATTCAGGGGGCCTTCCATCGTACTAAAGGATTCATAGTGGCAGCTATAAGAGTCTGGGACTTCGTAAAAGGTGTTGATGCGGGCGACAGTAAATTCAATAGGAAATCTGCAAACTTGAACGATTCCATCTTCAGAATAAATTACATTGGCGTAAAACTGCTTCACAACGTTTGCATCAGCTTTATTGGTTGTGTAACAAAAGTTTTCCCACCTCCGTTCGGCAATAACTCGTTCAATTTCTCCTCCTGGACTCTCAAAAACTTGATCATGTATACACTTCTTTCCTTTAAAGACTGAAGTAAATCTTGCTTGAGCCATCGCATTGACCAAACAAGACTCGTCGAACTCAATTTGTCTCTTTTGTCGTGGAGCCATTTCAATCTAATCAAATTATAGAAAAATTCCAAAATATACTTCAAATATGCAAATATGGCTTCCAATAGTAATTCTAAGAGTTCAACACTAAGATTCATGAATTTCTTCCCAATATTTTCTTCACATTCTCAAGATTTTTGGATCTCCTCAATGTGGAAGAAATCCTTGGTAAAAATCAAATATTTTGAATTTGGAGTGAAGCTCTTAAGTAGAGATGAACAAATCCGGTATCAAAAAGCCTTGAAATCGCCTCCCAATCCAAGATCTCTCAAGCTCTAGGTCGAAAATTACGTTTTTAGGAGGAAGGGGATGATGAATAGTGGCAGTTGACTGGTCAAAATCGTGGTTAAAGGTGTTTTTTTGCGATCTCACCGTCGGCGGGTCGATGGCGTAGTCGGCGCGCTCTATTGAATTTTGAACCTAAGTCTTGGGAAAAATCCACCGCTAACGTCGGCGGGCTCTATTGATTTTGGTTCAATTCCCAAATTTTTGTGATTTCAATCAGNACAAAATTACAAAAATAAAAGTACATCAATTACTATCATATATCAAAATCCCATACTATATCCTCATCTCCCAGGTCAGCAGGTGGATTGGGCTGATACTGAGTATAATGGGGGCATTCAGGAAAAGTAACATCAGGCTCACCTCTGTAGTGTCGGGCCTAAGCTTCGTAGTAAGCTATCTCAAAGTCAGAATGCCTCTGTAGGTACTCACTATCATAATCATGTCTACATTCTAATTCCCCAATTCTTTCATTTATTTGCTCTATGTTTTTCCGCTATAAGGTTAACTCATTCATTAAATCATTCAGGGTAGGGGAGCTAGAGGAAGGAAGGTCATAACTAGTATAGGGGATATCTCTACTACTATAAGGTTCTTAACTCCTACTCACAGATCTCCATTTTTCATGGGATTCATATGTCTTCAAATTAGCTTTAGCAATGGGTTTCATAGGGTAAGCCCATTCTTCATCATCTCCGGCTTCAACTCCAGAAAGTTGGCAAAGTGCATAAACGAGGCCAGGATGTCCCAGACCTCCACTTGATTCACCCTCTGTCGTGGTCAATATATTCTTATAAATAATTCTCCCCACATTTATAGTTTGACTATTCTGAATACAGAAATTCAGAATAGCTCTATCTCTTGTTACCTCACTATGGTGATAGGTAGTAACAGAGTAGAGGAAATAAAATAGTGTCACGCTTTAAATGTGGCATGGAAGCAGAAAAATTTACCCTTTCTCGTTGCTTTATCTACCATGTCCCTTTCCTATTAGTGAGAAAGTTGATGACATCATTTAGTGGGTCTTCCATTGTACTGAAGGTTTCATAATTGCAGCTATAGGAGTCTGGGACTTCATAAAATGAGTTAATGCGGGCGGCACTAATATCAACAGAAAAACCCCTTACTCGAACGGTTCCATCCTCAAAATAGGACGCATTGGCATAAAATTCTTTCACAATATTCACAGCAGCCTTATTGGAGGTATAACAGAAGTTTTCTTACCTCTGTTCAGTAATAACTCGTTCAACTTCTCCTCCCGGACTCTCAAAAACACGATCTTTTACATATTTCTTCCCTTCAAATACTGATGTAAATCTCGACTGAGTCTTTGCATTGACAAAACGAGACTCGTCAAACTCAAGTCGCCTCTTTTGTCGCGGAGCCATGTCAATCTAATCAAAATTATAAAAAATTCCAAAATACACTTCAAATACTCAAATAATGCCTTCCAAGAGTGACTCTAAGAGTTCAAATATAAATTCCGAGAATTTCTTCCAAATATTTTCTCCACATTCTCCATTTTCTTGGATCTTCTCAATGTGAAAGAAATTCAAGGTGAAAATCAAATATTTTCAGGTTGGAGTGAAGCTCTTACCGAGAGATGATAAAATCCGATGTCTAAATGCTTTGAAATCACCCCAAATCCAAGATCTTCAAGTCCTAGATCAAAATTTTCATTTTTGAAGAGGAAGGGGATGATGAATAGTGGCAATTAACTGGTCAAAATCACGATTAAAAGTATTTTTTCGGGATCTCGTCGTCGGCGGGTTCTTCAGTGCCGTCAGCAAGATCTATTGAATTAAATAGCCTGTCTCAGGAAAAATTCACCGTTGGCAACGTCGATGGCATTGTCAGCGAGATTTTCAAAATATGTNATTTTCATCATTCTGAAATTTTTGCAGTTCCTTCTCAAAATTTTAACTTCAACTGGTCTGTAATATTAGGAGATTTCTATACATTTAAATCATTAAAGAATTTGTTGGGTAATGAAATTTTGAAATAAGTGAAAAACTAAACATTATAAAAACACAATATTTCGCTAACACATCCACAATACAAAACAAAAAAAACAATTACAAATATATTAAAATGCAAATAAAAATCACATCATATTACAATTTTACAAAGTACTAATCAACATCTATTATAAGTACACATGAAAATTTCAACTACCACACTAAACATTTATAACAATAATTAAAAATTGTCCAATTGCAACATAAAAATAAAAATGAAAGTACAAACACACACCAATAATTGCATAAAAATAAAAATGAAAGTACAAACACACAAACATCTATCTCTATTACAAAATTACAAAATTAAAAGTACATCAATTACTATCATATATCAAAATCCCATACTATATTCTCATCTCCCGGTCAGCAGGTGGATTGGGCTGATATTGAGTATAACGGGGGCATTCAGGAANTGAGTATAATGGGGGCATTCAGGAAAAGTAACATCAGGCTCACCTCTGTAGTGTCGGGCCTGAGCTTCATAGTAAGCTATCTCAAAGTCAGAATGCCTCTGTAGGTACTCACTATCATAATCATGTCTACATTCTAATTCCCCAATTCTTTCATTTATTTTCTCTATGTTTTTCCGCTGTAAGGTTAACTCATTCATTAAATCATTCAGGGTAGGGGAGCTAGAGGAAGGAAGGTCATAACTAGTATAGGGGATATCTCTACTACTATAAGGTTCTTAACTCCTACTCACAGATCTCCATTTTTCATGGGATTCATATGTCTTCAAATTAGCTTTAGTAATGGGTTTTATAGGGTAAGCCCATTCTTCATCATCTCCAGCTTCAACTCCAGAAAGTTGGCAAAGTGCATAAACGAGGCCAGGATGTCCCAGACCTCCACTTGATTCACCCTCTGTCGTGGTCAATATATTCTTATAAATAATTCTCCCCACATTTATAGTTTGACTATTCTGAATACAGAAATTCAGAATAGCTCTATCTCTTGTTACCTCACTATGGTGATAGGTAGGTAACAGAGTAGAGGAAATAAAATAGTGTCACGCTTTAGATGTGGCATAGAAGCAGAAAAATTTACCCTTTCTCGTTGCTTTATCTATCATGTCCCTTTCCTATTAGTGAGAAAGTTGATGACATCATTTAGTGGGTCTTCCATTGTACTGAAGGTTTCATAATTGCAGCTATAGGAGTCTGGGACTTCATAAAATGAGTTAATGCGGGCGGCACTAATATCAACAGAAAAACCCCTTACTCGAACGGTTCCATCCTCAAAATAGAACGCATTGGCATAAAATTCTTTCACAATATTCATAGCAGCCTTATTGGAGGTATAACAGAAGTTTTCTTACCTCCGTTCAGTAATAACTCGTTCAACTTCTCCTCCCGGACTCTCAAAAACACGATCTTGTACATATTTCTACCCTTCAAATATTGATGTAAATCTTGACTGACTCTTTGCATTGACAAAACGAGACTCGTCAAACTCAAGTCGCCTCTTTTGTCGCAGAGCCATGTCAATCTAATCAATATTATAAAAAATTCCAAAATACACTTCAAATACTCAAATAATGCCTTCCAAGAGTGACTCTAAGAGTTCAAATTTAAATTCCAAGAATTTCTTCCAAATATTTTCTCCACATTCTCCATTTTTTTGGATCTTCTCAATGTGAAAGAAATTCAAGGTGAAAATCAAATATTTTCAGGTTGGAGTGAAGCTCTTACCGAGAGATGATAAAATCCGATGTCTAAATGCTTTGAAATCACCCCAAATCCAAGATCTTCAAGTCCTAGATCAAAATTTTCATTTTTTAAGAGGAAGGGGATGATGAATAGTGGCAATTGACTGGTCAAAATCATGATTAAATTTTTTTTTTTTTGGATCTCGCCGTCGGCGGGTTCTTCAGTGCCGTCAGCAAGATCTATTGAATTAAATAGCCTATGTCTCAGGAAAAATTCACCGTTGGCAGCGTCGATGGCACCGTCAGCGAGATTTTCAAAATATGTTCAATTTCCAGATTTTTGCGATTTTGATCAATTTCAAGCCTCGACGACATCCGTTCAATCATTCTAGACATAAATTTTAAGTGATTAAATGATGTACTAACCCAAATAAACATTCACAACACAAAAACTTACAATTATATATAAATTCCAAGAGTTACAGTACATGTACTCGACACACATAAGTTTGGTATTTTTTCAACCTCAATACATCAATTCAGCGTCGCAATCCAAGCCACAACACTCGAAACGCTGAAAACAAACATCCTATGCTCAATCTCAACAATACTGAGATCTAAAAGCAAATTTAGAAAGAGACCTAAGCACATAAGTTCAAATCAAATCACACACTTAGACATACAGGTGGCAAAGTAAATTTACTACTCTTCCAATTCTGTGTTTGTTTCTCCTCTGATATCACCCATTGATTGAACATGAATGAAGAGGTTATAGAAGGGTCGATATGGGAATTCTTCAGTAGAGTCCTCTTCTATCAATCCCATCTTCCTCATTAATCATATCAAACTTACTTTGATATGTCCAGAGTGATCAAATTGCTCTTTCATCCTCCAGTTAGATGATCAAAAAAATCAGAGATATTGTTAATTGCATTCATAACATTTTGCACCTCTTTCTCCAGTTTCTTGATTCTGCGCAGGTTCACTAGTGCCTTGTCCGGAACTAAAGGCTGAATAGGAAGTGAATTATGAGACAATTGATCCACAATAATAGTCATGTCATTCTCATCTTCATTGGTTGTAAATTCTCGGTTGGGTCCAAAGGCTTCTAAGGTAGAAGTACTTTTTCCCAATTCTCATAAGATACATGGAACTGACTGCAAAGTAAGAAAATTTTTGAAGGATGTCCAAGTCCATAAGTTGATCCATGAATGATCAGGCCCAAAACAGACTTCACAATTATTGATCCAATATCGATCAACAATCATTTGGATGTAGTAATTCAGAATAGCACTTTCCTTAGTAACTTTACTGATTCTCAACGTCGATAATAGTTTTGCAGAAATGAAGATGTGACAGTGTTTAGAAATGGGGTTTACAAGTATCGCAGAAAAACTAACATACTCGTTTTCTCTCATTTCCCAGTCTTCAGTCTCGTCCATCAAATATTGGTAGATCTCATTCATTAGATTTCTTGTCGGGACAAAGTTGGAATAATGGCAGACAGGAACATTCTCGATCATATATAACTCATTAATTTGTGCAAGAGTAAAAGTTGTCCATCTACCTCGCACATAGACAACTCCCTGGTTGATTCCATTCAAATTAGCATAAAACGCCTTCACCAAAGGAACGACTATGGCAGCTTTAGTGTAGCACAACACTTCCCATCATCATCTCACAATCATCTCTTCAATTGTTGTCAAAGGATTGTTCAATCCTCGATTCACAAATCCTTTTTCTTTGATTAATCTCCTCTTTGTCAGCACTTTATTGAAGATTCGCTGCGCCTCAGAACTAATGAGCTTTCTCCGGTTAAACACTCAAAATCTAAGGTTTTTAGGGAGTTGGACGCCATAGGGATGAACTTGGTGGAGTTTTAATTCATTTTTTGGGTATTACAAACCTAAGAACCAAATTTGGAAGTTTATAGGGAGTAACTCACGCCTAAAACAGCCAAAAACCATCATTTCAAACTCTGGAAATTGTCATCCCTTTGTTCTCACCGTCGGCGGCGTCGCCGTCAGCAAGCCTTTAGAATTAATTTCTTGGACTCTCAGGAAAAACCAGCCGTCGGCGGCGTCAAGCCCGCCATTAGCGCCCAAGGCAAAAATTTCACAGTTTCGCTCTAGTTTGAATGATGATTCAAGGGTAAATATGAGTAGTAGAGTTCAATACTATCATAAAATAATGATAATTTCAAATAAAAGCACTATAATCGCAATAAAAATAATGATAACTATGGTTTGCCTCCCATATAACGCTTGGTTTAACGTCGTCGGCTCGACCTATTCAGGTATTACTCATGTTGACTGACCATTAAAATCTCTTTAAAATTTGGTCTTTTACCCTCAAAATATGGCTTTAATCTGTGTCCATTTATTTTAAATCTATTCCCAGTCTTTTGATCTTCAATTTCAACAGCTCCGTAAGTAAAAACTTGACTCATAGTAAAGGGTCCTAACTAACGAGACTTCAATTTCCTAGGGAATAACTTCAGCCTTGTATTGTAAAGCAAAACTTCTTGCCCTGGTTCAAAGTTCTTCTGGTTAATCTTCCGATCATGCCATAACTTTAGTTTCTTCTTATAAATTTTATCATTATCATAGGATTCATTTCTTAATTCTTCCGATTCATTCATTTGTAATAATCTCTTCTAACCAGCATCTTTCAAATTATAATTGAATTTGATCGCCCAATATGCTTTCCAATTTTACTGGTAAGTGACAAGTCTTTCCAAAAATCAGCCTGTAAGGAGTCATTCCAATTAGATTTATATAAGCAGTCATGTAAGCCCATAATGCGGTATCTAGTCTAGTAGACCAATCTACCCTACTAGATTTTACAGTCTTCTCAAGTATTTGTTTAATCTCTCTATTAGAAACTTCAGCTAACCCACTAGTTTGAGGGTGATAGAAAGCAGAGATTCTATGAATAATATTAAACTTTTTTGTCAATCTCTGAATGTATTTATTCCTAAAATGGGATCCTCCATCAATGATAATCACTTTCGCATTCCGTATCTAGTGAAAATATTTTTCATTAAAAATCTTGAAACACTTTTAGCTTCACAACGAGGTAAAGCTTGTGCTTCAATCTGCTTTGAAATGTAGTCTATCGCAATTAATATATATAAATTCCCTGATGAAGGAATAAATGGTCCCATGAAATCTAATCTCCAAACATCAAAGATCTTAACTTCTAACATGAAATTCAGAGGTATTTCATTTCTTATAGATATATTGTCTACTCATTGGCATCGATCACAAGTTTTTATGTATCTGAAACATCTCTAAAGAGAGTAGGCTANGCTAGGCTTGGTGCTCTGCTATGGTTTCTGGCAAGATGAGCTTCTGCAGATGCTGGTTTGTGGGTGGAGGAACTTGGACACTTCCTAAGCTTCCGGTGTGCTTTCAACTTTCTTTTGGAAGACCCTCTTTCTAGTTTTTTATTCAAGTGGTTGTGCTTTGTGGGTTTACTATTACATTGATTTCTTTTAAACTATGGCTGCCTGAAGTTTTGGTTTTGCTCTTCTGCTTTCTTTAATCTGGTGGCTGCTCAATCGGTAAGCAGTTGACGTGTAGTAGTGAGAAGCTGGTGGACTGCTGTTTTAAGTTTTCTTCCCCTGGGTTTTCTGTTCCTCCTATTTTTTAGGAACTGGTTCTTCTCTTACTTTGGTGTTTGGAGGCTTATTTTTCTGATTAACTTTTCTATGGCTACTCCTTTGGATGTTGACACAAATTCTCAGTGGACCAAAGTTACTTATGTTGAAGTAGTGGAGAACTCAGCTAAAGTTATGATGGACCCAGAACAACTTGTATTCCCTCAAGTTCTTTATGACACTGTGGTTGGGAGGGGTGCCAACCCTTGTATTCACCCTCTAGGCTCCAAAGAGGGTGAATGAGCCACATATTTTTCCCCACAGGAAATCTATAATTTGAATGAAAAAGTTAAATTTACACTTGTAGTTCAATTCTAGTTGGGACACCAAAAGAAGGAGAGGGTTAGAGGTTACTTTGCCTCTTTAAAATTTATTGGTGATTGGAAAATTAGCATTTTGGATGGCAGACATCTTCTTATACAGCTTTATGGTGAGGAGGACTATGCTAGATTGTTTGCCAAACAGTCTTTGCTATATGGGGGCACCAATATGAAAATAATGAAATGATATGCTAATGTTAACCCAAGTAAGAAGCCCCATGTGGTTCCTCTTTGGTTTAAATTTCTTGGACTTCCTCTCCTCTTTTTCAACCTTAACGCTCTATTTAATATTGGATGTGCTTTGGGTAGACCACTGAAGGTAGATGCCCCATCTTTTAACAAAGCTAGGCCTGCCCTGGAAAGAATCCTTATAGAAAGAGACATCACTCTACATGAAATAAAAAGAGTTTGGATTGGGTCTGATAAGGAGGGGTTTTGGCAAGAAGTGGTCTTAGAACAAAGACCTTACTATTGTCAACATTGTAAAATGTTTGGTCATACTAGGGATAGATGTTACAGGCTTCATCCTCCTCCAAGGAAATATGTGGATAACATGATCACTGTCAGGAACCTATTCCAGTGCATTTTGATGAAAATCTGAGGGATACTATTAAAGCTTCTCAGGAAGCTGAACCTACTCCAGTTCAAATTGAGGAAAATTTGATGGACACTTCTAAGAGTTTCACAGCCTCTTTTGGGTCTAGTTCCATTCCTAGTATCATTAGAGAGGAGGTTAATGAGATTCATATTATTACCCCCCTCTCTGTTGATGATTCTGCTAGGAAAGTGAATGATAGCACCTTGAATGCTTTGACTGTCCCTGATACTATGAAGATTGCAAGTATGGAACTCTTGTTAAAGGAGGAATGGCACACACAAAAATCCTAAAGGAACAAAAAAAAACTTCAGAAGCACAAAGATTGCAAATTGGGAACATTATGGACTCTGGGGGGAAGATGAAGACTGGGTACTCCATCTCTAGAGGAAGGTGTAGACCTAGATCACAGCCCTCCCTCCATATAAACCCCCGTCATGATTAATCTATTATGCTGGAATATCAGGAGCATTGCCCATACTTAATCTTTGAGAAGACTGATTTATCTTATCAAAAAGTACAAACTTTGGTGTTTTGTTATCTTTGAACCTATGGTTCAACACAACCCTCAGAGGTTTCTCAGTAAGTTCCCTTCCTTTTCTTATTATACTAATACCAATAACAAGATCTAGTTCTTTTGTAGAAAGGAAATTCAATGGAGTATTCTGCTAGACCACCCACAATTCATTTACCTTTCTTTATTGATTCAAGGAAAACTGGATTATGCAACTTTTATCTATGTTGGCTATCACATGGGGGACAAAAAGGAGATTTGGAGGGGTCTTCAACTTATAAGTGATAATATGAGCTCCCCTTGGCTAGTGGAGGGAGATTTCAACAATATTACTTCTGCTGCTAAGAAGTCTGGTGGCAGAGTTCCTAACATCCCTAAGATGACTTTCTTCAGTGATCAGATCCAGAAGGCTAGATTATTTGATTTAGGTTATAAAGGCCCACACTTCACTTGGAAAAGGGTTAAGATTTGGGAAAGTCTTTACAGAATCCTTTTTAATGCTCATTGGTTCTATCATTATCTCCTCACTTTTGTCACCCATCTGAACCTTGTTGGGTCTGATCATAGACCTTTACTAATTTCTATCACTTCCCCCACCACTCAAACTCTAAATACTCCATTCAGATACTTGAATATGTGGTCCACTTATCCTCAGTTTATTAAATTTGTTGAATCTAGTTGGTGTGGGGTTAATCATCCTGACCCTATAACCAAACTCAGCATTCTTCATATTAATCTTAGTAAAGCCCTTAAAAAGTGGGGTTGGGAAACCTTTGGTAATGTGCACTCTAGAGTGACATCTGCTAAAAAGAAAGTTGAGGATTTGGAGCTTGCTGTCTAGAATGGTGACCGACGACTTTAAATATGCTTAAAAATACAAGTATTTACTACTCTTGCTAAAAGATTTAATTCCTCAGCAACGGCACCAAAAACTTGACAACAGTTATAGATTCGATAAAGATGTATATAAAATATTCAATAATGTTAAAGTCACACTTATCAACGCAAGTATACATATCGCTCAAGTAATACTCGGCTCTAATTGAGTCCTATATATCGATCCCACAGGGAGTAAGATTAGAGGATACAAACTAAGATTTTAGAAAATCAATACTCAATCACAAAAATATAGTTCAAGTTGCTTATCTTTCACTATAGGCAATTGAAATAAATATGCAATTTTAATAACTCTTAAATAACTAATTCTACTAATAAAGTTCTAATGTGAAATTCAATATATATAAGAAAGCAACCTTCTCCTTGTCAAGAAGTTATAGTGAATGGATAAAATGAATTAGTTCGAATTAGATTGTGCCAAATAGGAGCATACCTATTCTTTACCCTTTAGTCTAGGCATAAAGAACATTGACTAATCCTATGCTTGGTTACTGATTCTGCGGCTAGGCTGGGAGGATACCGACTCTCACTTCAGAGCTCCCACGTTCCCCTCACCTGAGGGCTAACTCTCACTTTAGTCTGTCACTCTAAAATCTCCAATTCTACGTCCAATAATTTTACTTCCCCNTTCTGGCTCCCAAATCATATAAAGCTCTTTCATAAAAATTTTCATCGATAGCACACAGTATAGTGAAACTACATGGATCTTTTAATTTTTTAGGAAGCTTTTTCTGAATAATTGCACTACACTCTTCGTTAAGTGCAATAGTCTCATTATCAATGAGCTTCCTTTTTTTGTTCAAAATATCTTTCATAAATTTCACATAATTGGGCATTTGCTCTAAAGCTTCTACAAAGGGAATATTTACCGTTAATTTCTTAAGAATTTCTAAAAACTTCGAGAATTCTTTATTCTTTTTGTGTTGCTTCAATCTTTGAGGAAACGGTGGTGGAGGTTTCTCCACAGTAATTTTCATTGGTGTAAGTGGATATTTTATATCTGGGTGTTCATGATCCTTTTCTTTCTCTGTATTCACTTTCTCTATTTCAATTTCAGTTTCTTTTTGCACTTTTATTTCCAATTCTTTTCCAATTCGTAATTGTATCACTTTTATCTGTTCTTTTTTTTATCTTTAGGATTTGGTTCCACAGTACTAGGAAAGGTTTCGATGTTCGATTACTAAGCGCAGTAGCGATATGCCCGAATTGGTTTTCAATATTCTTGATAGCAGTTCCTTGATTTTGTAATTGGTTTCCTTGAATTTGTAATTGATTTCCTTGATTCTGCAATTGTTGACCCATGTTTAATATCATCTCTTTGATAGATAACTTGTTAAATCCTGGATGATAAGNTATCCATCTAATTAACCTTGGTTTGGCATCCTTCTTTTGCATCAGATATTTAATAGCACAGTGATCAGTGTGTACAACACATTTAGTCTCAATTAAATAAGATCTAAATTTATCTAAAGCATACACAATTCCTAGTAACGCTTTTTCCGTAACAGTATAATTAATTTAAGCATCATTAAGAGTTTTACTAGCGTAATATATAACTTTAAAAAAAATTTCATACCTTTGTCCAAGAACAACTCCAATAGCATAATCACTAGCATCATACATCAGTTCAGAGGTTTCTCCCAGTTAGGTGAAACTATAATAGGGGTTGTGATTAGTTTTTTTTTAATAACTCAAAGGCATTTAAACAATTTTTAGTAAATTCAAATTTCTTGTCCTTTTCTAAAAGTTGGCATAAAGGTTTAATAATTGTTGAAAAATCTTTAATAAAATATCTGTAAAAACCAACATGTCCAAGAAAACTCCTAATCTCTCTTACATTAGTAGGAGGTGTTAATTTAGATATAACTTGAATTTTTACTCTAACTTCTCTTACATTAGTAGGAGGTGTTAGTTTAGATATAACTTGGATTTTTGTAGGGTACTCCTAACCTCTCTTACATTAGTAGGAGGTGTTAGTTTAGATATAACTTGAATTTTTTCAGGGTTAGCTTCCATACCATTAGTAGGAGGTGTTAATTTAGATATAACTTGAATTTTTGCAGGGTCTACTTCAATATCATTTTTTAAGAGGTGTTAATTTAGATATAACTTGAATTTTTGCAGGGTATTCTTCCATACCATTTTCGTTACATTAGTAGGAGGTACTAATTTAGATATAACTTGAATTTTTGCAGGGTATGCTTCCATATCATTGAGGTGTTAGTTTAGATATGACTTGAATTTTCGTAGGGTCTGCTTCCATACCATCTTCCAAACTAGGAGGTGTTAGTTTAGATATAACTTGGATTTTTGCAGGGTCAGCTTCCATACCATCTTCCGAAATTTTATGCCCTAGCACAATTCCTCCTGCAACCATAAATTGGTTTCTCCCAATTTAGAACTAAATTAGTTCTTTCGCATAACTCCAAAACTCTTTCAAGATATTCTAATTTAGAACTAAATTAGTTCTTTCACATAACTCCAAAACTTTTTCAAGATAATTTAAGCATGTGTTAAATGATA